>DWIE01000302.1:0-16767 GCA_018248235.1 Choaspes benjaminii
GGAATACCAACACACTTGTGACTGACATCGAACAGAGCGATGGCTTTGTTATGAGTCAGTTACGGTTGTCATGGGCTGCGGTATCTTAGGCTGCAGCAGCAATATCTTCGGCCCTGAATGTATTTATAGAACATTACGCAATTCTCTTTTGTAACATAAGTGTAGCGAACATTATCTTCTAGCTTCTATATTGTATTAAATATTATAATCCGCTTGTAAATTAAGAGTAGGTACTTATATAAAGCAGTGGCGGTGTGACAAGAACCTTAAGGCGTGGTTAAGTCGGCCACACGCCAAGTGACGCTATAAACAAATGTTGTTATTCCAGTCTGATATCTATTGCCACAGAATAAAGTATAATTTAGTGTGGGCTAATTGAACAGCTTGGAGGTGTTAGGGTAACCATGCGTTCAAGATTCAATGAAACGACAGTACTTGAATTTCTACATGCTTTTGTAAAGATGGGAAAGGCTTGTCTACTATGTTAGTTAATAACGTTTAAATTCAGCTTTCGATAATTTATGAATATATAATTTGATGAATTAATTTTAGAAAAAGCGTGGTTACTCTATTAATAACTGCACATTTGAATGATTCGTTTTTAATTCAAATCAAATTTAACCTTACCTGGTCTTGAGTACCACAGGCGATTAGTAAATAAATAACAAATTAAATTCCAGTAAAGATTAGCGGCGTGAGCGTTCGTTCATAAATAAATCAAGCAGTTCGGTCGCTCGACGGTAAATTATGACTCAAATAATATTATGCTAAAGGTACGCTTCGTGTTGCTGCCTCGCGCTCACTACTCGCTTATAGTATTTATTACATGGTACCGTGGCACCAGTGTTTTCATTTTTATCGATGTAAATTGCATTCGATTCTGATGTTGCGAAATCTGTAACGATTAGCAAAATTTTGAGTATTATACTGACCTCTACGTGGTGCTATAGTGAGAGTACCGAGTTTATACATCGAAGAGTTTTTAAACAATAATATTTATATTTTGTCACATACTAAATATCAATATCAGGGCAACCGAGCTTCACTCAGATTTTTTATTTTAATACCCAAATTGTACGATACGTATCGTAGTAAGTAAATTCAATTAGTAAATCAATGGCAACAATACTAGGACTTAGAAGATTTAACAGATGGCGTTACTAGTTTCTATAAATTGTTATTTTCATGGCAAATCATGTTTTTTTCATATATACATAAATTTAATAAGCAAAACGCTATGTAAATACAAAATTTCATCAAAACCGTTACACGTTTTCATCGTTTCAGAGATCCTCGAAATATATAGATATAGAGAAGAATTGCTCGATTACATGTATTACCAATTGTACGGTAATGGAAACTCAGCAGCGAAAAAATAGCAAAGAGAAATCCGTAACCTATTTCCTATGTCAGCCAATACTATTATATTAGATTGAGGATATTCATAATTCAGTAGATAATTAATCTCAATGTTAATATTTATATCATGACTTATTTTTGACCCATTTGATTACATACACATTTTAATTAATTCAAAAATATTTCAAAACGAATCTTCTCTGTTAATTACTTTAACAATTGCAATTAAAATCACTGTACATGATGTATTACGTTAGTTCCAAATTTGAAGATAATCTAACACTTAATATAATTAGATAAAGTAACGATCTTCTAGTTAAGCGAAGACTATTGTTTGAGCTTTCTAAAAACATTTCATTCATACACTTTTTCACGTAACAGCGTGTATAAGTTGGTCTCAATGTCACTCCATTTTTTGTTTCGCTCACGGATGTTTCTCACGTCCATACAACTTGGAACTTAATCAATTTTTATCTTCGCAAGAACTTAATACCAGCATTCGGCTTGTATATTTCTTATTAACTACACTATTTGCTTGTATAATATTTGTCATCGGTAATCAGTATTTATTCAGCATAAATTAAGTATGTGTAAGTTATAACTCCTGCTATTGAAAGGTATATTTAGAATAAACATATTTCAAACTAGGTAGCACACATTATTCGACATAAATTCAAGTGTAAAACTTCATATTACTACAACATATCTTGTTCCTTCATATTCACATGTTGCATGGCCACTTAAATCTCATACTATTGAGCAATAAATATACATATATCTACAGTATAACCACAAGATGAACGCGACGATAAAATCGCCAGGCGACCGTATCGCAGGAATTCTAGACCGCGGACCCCGCCTGACGTCCGCTCGACCACTCAAGCCGTTTAAATATGCATAAAAGGGTTTAAAAAATAAACTAAAGCCTGACTGGTTAACAAAAATGAGTAAATAAAGTCCCGCAAGGGGATTAGAGACCGAGGCAGCGGTTGGTCGGTTCGGCGTAACGCAATGGCGGCGATGACGTTGCAAATTCTCCTTGCAAAACTGGGATACACATATCTACCTATATGTTCTATCATTCTATAGTCCTCACTACCTAAACGCAGCTGTATAGAATATGTATTATTTCATATAATGGTTTTGAAGTATGAAAAATCAATTTATATTTTTTTTTATTTATCATATAATTTTAATTTTAATTAACACCCGCTCAAAAGTATTACTTATACAGCGGGTATTTGTTTTTACAAAAATAGATCGAGATAAAAAATGTGATTCGTATTTTAATTAATATTACAGTTTCACAATAGGTGTTTGGACTTCATTTTATTTGAAGCCAAACGTACAATACAGCTGAACGTTACGATACGAAAGTGAAATAATTTCTATCATACCTATAAAGAACAAGAATACATGTGCACATCCAAAAGCGGTATTCTGACACCTCTTTATATATTTTTTGTGCATTAAACCTAAATGGACCACATTACTGACGGTATCATTTGTTCTTACTCAGTGAGTTTTCATGCGAAAAGTAATTAATTTGCAAACGTGATTATTTCCTCCGTTCCGATATTTACACGTAACTACCTCCGTAATTATAGAGATGGGGTACTAATTATTTTGTTCATTAAGTTGCCTTAGTTCTACGATGAAACTATGTAATTTCTTAGATTACCATTTTCTATGATAAATTTATGTAATTTCTTATATTGAGCTATTTAAAACGCCATTATTATCAATTAATTGGCATTGAAAGGTTTTTTGGGTTACATAAGTTTGTGGATGTAAGTGAAAACTAAGTTGCTATCAAACATTCCGTTGATCCCTGCCGAGCTCCCCGAGGACATACCAACTTCAATTATTGATGGCGAGTTCAACCGCTATAAAATATAGGGGCGAGACTACTATTTTTCACTTACTCAAGTTTAAATACTCGGTAAGTAGTCCCGGCATCAATATATAGGAAAAGGCAATATAATAAATGTATACTTGTACATTCATCGAATTTTAATTCTCTTTCTAAACTCATCTTTTATTGCAAACGAATGACAAAAACTAATAAAACAAATATAGAAATTAAGTTCAAAATAGGTTTTACCGAAAATAGTAATTTCAATAGTTGTAAAAATCCATATGACTTAAGAATTACACAATAGATGAAGGTCATTTATGCAGAAGTGCCGATAATGACTACAATAGATATCACAAAATCTATAATTGATTAAAATGGGTTTTAATGGGTGGTAGAACATGAATATGTTCCACAGGATCACCGTCACACCTATTTGTGCCGTGGAACAATAGTGTTCGCACTCTTTGTGTTTCGATGTAAGGGTGTGATAGCCAGCATACGCAGAACAGGAGTCGTTCGATGTATGTGTCAAGATCAGCACCGCATCTGTGAATACACATGTCATGGGCTGCAGTAGCTATTTCCTGACAGGTAGACAAACTGCAAGCCCGTGCTCCATAGCATAAAGAAATAACACATAATATAGTAATAAGAGATAAAAAAAAGTGTACATATAAGGAAATAAATAATGAGAGATCTATGAAACAGCATCCAATAAGTAAATTAGACGCTGTTATCCTCATAAACGCGAAGGAAGGTTCAGAGTATGTAACGAGGGGTTGTAGATAAACGCAGTGTTTGAATACTAAACGCTGGCAGGTGTACCACTCGATTGATCTCGTTTCAGTGAAGGGGCTCACTTTGATGTATATGATATATCAGAATTAATCCCTGCTTATTCTCTTCCCATTAATCTTTAATATACCTCCCCTGCCACGCGGGAGCCGCAGATTCATTATGCATTCGATCTCACACTTATCTCGTCATTTTCAATGGTAATTTTATTTTAATTGATCGTTTCATGCATGCTTACCTGGTTTAAGAAAATTGTTTCTGTTTTTCTTACTATGTAAGATTGTATACAATATAACATTAGAGTATTGAGGTCATTCTGAAGTGTACAATATGAGCGGTATTTCTGATGACATAGACAAAGAATAAATATAGAAATTAGTGGTGCATTTATGGTTCATTAGGCATTAATATTATAATGAAAACAAATGAAACAATAATACGCGTGTAAAAGTAAATTAGCCTAATCATTATGAGTCAATATTATAATATTGTACAATACATACATCCCTAAAACAATTGACGATTTAAAAACAATATACAGATATATTTAGAAAGCACATTACCAGTCGGTTAGCTGTGGATTATTTGACAATAAGTTTTATACATGTATAATATCTGGAAGTCTGTTCGTTCGAACCATTCATAACATATTGACATAGAAGCCTGCAACAGTTTCTTAACAGGATTAGGGTGGTTTAAGGAGATGTTTTGATATTTGGTGTTTCTTTTTCTTTCATGAACTACTCCCGTCTCTCCGTGCGCCGCGTGCAGTACGTGAGTACATCGCACTTAGCGTCGTTAATATAAAATATATCTCAAAATTGTATATATAATACAGTTTATTATTAAATAATAGATAGAACTTTCTGAAAAATAAGAAAAATCCTTTTAAAATTTTAATGTATCAAATATGCGACATAGGCTTCCGCCTTTAACTCTTCTTACTGGATGAATTATAAATGTAAGATACATAATTTCTAGATCATAAAACCACTGGATATCATATTAGTGAAGTTTAAAGTATTTTGAATCAGCCGTGTATACATTTTATAACTTAAGAAGAATAGTAACATTTTATTGTTAATAACAAATATAAATTTAAGTATTTAAATCAAAGTGTCTATACCAATAATTCTTATTGTTTATCTTTATAAGCGACGAGTTTTTAAAATCTCTTTTCCTATCAGTTAACATTGCCGTTTTTTCCGGTTAAACATAATTTTCCCGCTCTCGTTCAAAGTTATGCGAGTAGATAATTGCTAGTCAGTCAACTACTAAGGTGTGATAAAAATTGATTTCCTATTAACAAATGCTAATCCACCTATCATTAAAATAATAATTCATGTTAACAACGATAGCTGAAATAACTCAGCCTAGGTCGTACATATTTTAATTTAAAATTCCATAATGTTTATTTATAAACAATCATTCCAACACAGATCTTGGTGTTCTGAATATATCTGCTCCGTTATTTATATCGAAAGAACCATATGCATTTATATCGATAGAATTATTTTCTTAAAACCAATACTACTTTCTGTAGGAAATTTTAGTTATTTGGTTCGCAATAAAGAAGGCTTCAATGAACCAAATAATGCAATCTACTGAGTTATATGTATCACTGCGAGTAAAACAAATAAGTATAGGCTCATAAATGTACATGTTGTGAAAGCTAAGTTATCCCCATCATATAAAGTACATACTGCGTCTAACTTCGCACAAGAGCAGTCTGAGTGTTTTAATTTCGTTTCAATAACGCATGTCGCCGCAGACACTGATTAAGGCCACCATAAAGGTTTCTCAGATGCGCGGGCACATGCGCCTGCGCGAGATTGCGTACTCAGAATTAACATAACATCTCGCTTCGTTTCTCAAACACAAGCGCCCAACATACTTATATACACAGTTAGGTAATTAAATTATGTTCTTTGTGGTTCTTATCAAACCGTCCGTTATTTTAAGACATAAGTGCACGATTTTAGTAAGCGTTAATTTATGTAACATAGTATGTTTAAAAATATACGTACGCATAGTAATAATAAATCTACAAACTGGAGATTTTCAGAATTCGATGGATATAATATTATATGAAATTTCGGAAAAAGTAAGACGGTACGTTTTCCCTCTAAATAAACTGTATGTTTTTATTTTGGTGCAATATAAGTTTTTATATTGGAATTGTAAACCCGAAAACAATATTTTTTTATTATTTTTTCGTTTGTCATCTCAAAAGTATTATTTAATAGATTAAAAAAATTTCATACATACAGACAAATAAAATATACAAATTTAATTTAATACTATCTAAATATACGCCTTTCACGAGACTATATAAAACGTTTGAGACGTGGGAAACTGAGGCTACAAGATGCGGTTGGCTGGACGATCGTCTCGTAAGATTTGCTACATTGATGGTATAAATTTGCCGGAACAACCGCTTGGGAGGAATGCGCGGCAGTCCATAGGTACCTACTGCATACACTGCAACTGAGATGCAAAACGTTTTAAATAACAGAGCTACCATTTAAATCAATAAAGTAAATACGACTTAGTGTTACGTTATTATAAAAAAACAAAATTCAAGCCTGAATATACCCGAAGCTGTAGACCAAGGTGAACATTGAACACATTTCGTCAGTTATGTTTTGGTCCCATGTAATAAATAGGTGGCGAGGCCGGGAAACGTACTATTGGATTTTTCCTGACATAAAAATTCTCAGTAGTACCCCGAAGTTTGAAAATATGTCTGGTAAATTGTGATAGGCTGGTAAGCCTGACGAGTAGGCCTACTACATGGAACCTAAAGTTAGCTGGCGAAACGTGGGCGATGTTCACCTCTCCCTAGACCCTTGAGTAAGACGACGTCATTTATATATATTTTTGTGCGATGGACATACGGAGTTGAGGCTAAATAATCTAAATAACATGCATAAGAGCAGATATATCCTGATCTGCCGTCGTTAAAATCATGTAATTTTATCGCTGCATAATGCTTTTAGTAGGTAGGTACTCAAATTACGTAAATTCACTTCCGTGACAAATTTCGATAATTATTATAACAATATGTGGAATAGATCTATATCTATTTTTGTCCATACAAGGCTTCATTTCAAATTCAGTGTTGGAGAATCAGCCAAGTACTACACTAAAGGATATCCCAAAACAGTTAGTCCAGTTTAAGCATATGTGTGGGTTATGCTATGCAGCATAATATATGCATATTAATTAGATATTGACATCAAAATTTCAGTAACAGACAATCACTTCAATTTTATGTATTACACATTTAATAAACCTCTTCTTAAAACTGAATACATTAACGCGTCAGGCGTACCTTAATTAATTACTGGTAAGAAAATAACGAGAAATCGGCTCTCAATTTACATTTCAAGCAACTATACGGGTGCTAATAGGTTTAACCATTTCATAATAAATTTTATTTGCATAATGATAAGTTAAAACAGTAAGTTATACCTGCAATTTTACGCATACTGTTTAGTATAATAACTCTAATCATAAAACAATCTCTACCATAAATAATTCCTGTTATGGGCTACGTAAAGGGCGTTCATTTTAAAGGTGACCCCTTAATCGTGTTTCGGGTATTTCAGTTTTTTAATTGAAATCAACTCAGAATAGCTCGTTGGCAAAAAAACTGTAACAGCTCAGTTCACGCACAATGTACTCGGACTATTGTTGAACAATCCAAAATGAACTGAACATCTTCATCTCATGTCCACCACAAAAAACAATATAATACAGTTATTGCTGTCATATTTGATATAATGGTAACACTGCAATTGTTTTCGAGACCATAAATAACTTTTTACAAAAGATTCGCGGTTTACTCAAAAGCTAAACGGGCTGATAAACATTTTTTTTTCTTGTGCTTCGGAACCGACTTTCCTGCGGCGATGCGATGCCTATAAATATTAATACAATCAAATGTTTTGACGTGGGCCTTTTTTAAGCTTTTATCTTGTACCTTCGCTTATTTTTTGTGGGGATCGATTTCGTTTTTATTTCGTGTTAATTTGGGCAGTGAAGTTGGTCTTTTAACAGATCGTAAAGTAGAGACGCAGTCGGGAGCGCCGTGGCGCCAGGTGTCTATTAGGGGCATTTGCCAAATTATTATGGGAAAACATTGAATAAAATTGGGGGAAACATTAAAGGTATTTTACAAAAATAAATATAACTTAAGACGTTACAAAACTAAAATTGATTTGGAAGTACGAATGATTTTAGATCTCTATACTTAGTGGCGGCTTGACCTTCTAATATCACTCATTTAAAACTTCGTCTAGAACAAAACTAGTATTGCTTAAAAAGTGCGGAAACTGGACTCAATTAACTCTTCTTCTTTTTGTTTTAAATTATAGCTCGCTTGATTTAAACGATATTAACTACGAAATAGACTGTTACCCTTGTGGAAGAGAACTATGGCAGAAAGTTTACTACCTAATGTTTAGTGAAGTTGTTTCTGTTTAAATTAAATAACAATACTTAAATTCAACAGAAAGAAATTCATTTTAACATTACATCATTTTTGCAGATATGCATAATGTCTAATAATCTATCCCTTTGGCACACGTTACAGTAACGTCTAATTTAATTAAAGACACCAATGTAAAGTTCACGCACTATAATATACCTACTTAAGTTCTTTATCTTTACGAGCAGAGATTATTTCAAATTAGCATAACGGCGATTACTCACACTATATCATTAGTTCTTAAATAAAAACATAAATCTCAACGGTGACTCTAAAGACTTTAGAACAAACACCCACTATTTTATCATTCACACACTCAAATATCAACTGTAACGCTTTGGATATAAAATTTAAATGTGTTTGTACCTTAAATCACAGGTTCGGTTTCGACAAGATCTGATCAAAGTATCTAAAATGGTCACAGTTAGTGGGTTAACCACTTTAAATTGTCATCTGTCTGATTTATTTCTGAATCTTTGCGGTCAACACATTTTTGTGTGCGTCCTGTGTTTAATTTTCTTTTTCTTAGCGCGGTGTTTCTTCTGAGGCTCGTGGAATTTGTTGTATATTAAGCGTATTTATTCATGTGCCGAGCCGCTATCGTGTAATGACACAGTTTTTCTGTTCGATTACCACATGGTCATTGTGTTGCCAGAGGCGTATTCAGTGAGACGCTCGTAAACTATAATCATTTGCGGAGTCCATAAATAATTGCGTAGTCCGGACCTGGTTTTTGTCGGCCACGATGCGCCCGCGCAGGTAATATAGTCATAAATTTCCATAACCGCCACTCGATCTTATCAAACATGATTTTAATTTGATTTTGGAGCCACACGTGTTGAGGTCGTTTCAACCGCGAGTTATGATTGTAGGTATTGGCAATAAACGCTTAGTTTAGTAGCACGTCGTAAATTTGTGGAACTCACTGAAACCGTCCCATAAAATATTTTCGTGGTTGTTTAAGTCCACTTTTACACTAATTCATTATATATCTCATTTGTATCTTGAACATTTGAAAGGCTGGATAAAATAAAAGTCGATGGTAAAATCACAAAAAAATATGATTTTCCACGTTTAACCTTATAAACGCACTTGATAAATTCACTTTAATATGTCAAATAAATGTAATAATATACACATTTCTCCTGCCATTTACTTCGCAGAATTTAAAAAATGAAGCATTTTATTTAATAATGTATATCGCTTCTGATTATATCACATTTAAAATTCGAAACATTATAGTTCATGAACTGTCAAAAATATATATTTTTATTCAGTAATTCTCTTCGAATATTGTTGATAGGTGAAAGTTGAAGATCATTACATTGACATCGATGGCCCAATTCCCACCCAATATCAAAGCCGATACAAATTGTTGTCATACGTAATCAATAACGAAATAAAATCGACTTCTAATGACACGTTCTAACAAAATGAATCGCACCTTTTAAATATCAACTCGTAACTGACAGCTACTATGTCATAAATTTATGATTGTAGTGCGAGTACACACTACCGTGTGCTTGTTCTTTGAGCAAAATTCGTATAGTGCGAGTATATTTTATATTTTTTATATAGACATTAGCTATACTTAATAACTTATCCTGAGTGATTAAATTTGTATGCGCATCCTTATTTGGTAATTTTCCTTACGATAGTCTATGTCAAAATTAATCGCGCTTGGCGCACTTATATTATACATACTTACGGAATAATTTAATCTTATTCAACGCCAGATATTATTATATATTAATAAGAATGTCTACCAATAACCATGGTCAATCACCTACATCATGACAGGTTCGTATTCAGCCACTTCAATATCGTTACAATATTAGCATACGTCTTATAGAGTAATTATATCGCTCATGTAATGTAGGCAAAAAAGGATGAAGTGTTTAAACTAAACGGGTATATAAAGGTAAAACAATTTAGTATACCAATAAGATATGAACGAAATAAACAAAAGTGAACTTAACTTTATAGACTTTTCTATTTTCCATTTGTCTGACTTAGATGAAGAATAAAACACATATAAACAGTCTATAACTAAATGACGCGTCGTAACGCCTATTAATAATATTGTCACTTAGCAAGTAATATTTGCAAATAAATCATACTAAAGTAGTATGGTTATGAGCAGTATCAGAGGCGTCCACAACAAAGATGTTCCAACATGTTTTCTTTAATCCACCTAGATTTCCTCCCCGTTTTAGTTCTGCGTCTGATCAAGCATTGATAACCAACCCGCTGAATCTCTTTTAAATATTAAAAGAATGAAGTGAGAGAAATAAACAAGGACGCAGTTGACATGGTGTTAATTGATCACTGCAGCCCATGACAGTCGTAACCGGCTACTAACAGCTCCACTGTCCTATTCAAGATCGACTATAGCTGCGTTGCTACTTGTGAGGGCAAGTTGTTCGCCTCATGTACCCCTCCCTATGCGTGCCGGTATCCACACCCTTCAAGCTGAAACAACTGACGAGTTCGTTCATATCAGAAATAGGCGAATGATCGTATTACGTTTATACTGGAAAACTTCAATAGAAACAGCGGCGGGGCGCGTCATTAAGTTAGCGAATAAAGTAAAAAGGCTTTTTACCAAAATATAGACTGATTGCTGCAATTTTGAAATAGAATCTAGATCTATAGAAGAGTAATGTAGACAGAAGAAGGAAGAAAAGCTCGAAGTTAAATATTTAGATTCCCTGTATACTATCATTTTGGCAAATATCATTTTAGGTATCTATGCCTGCACTTATTCTACGAGGGAAGAAAATGTAGAAAGAATATATAACAAGTTGGTTATGAAGTTATAAGTTGATAAAAGTAATAGAATTGACTCCTCTATTGGATTTTTGTACTTTGATGCGATCTGTACAATAAAGCGTGGACGTGGTGGTTTGCATAAACATATTGCCATTATTGTCTATATTGTTATTCCACAAAAATCTATTCCAAAAAAATGGCGAAAATATAATAAATAATGTCAAAGAAGTGCACAAAAATCAACATAGATAAATTAATACAAATAAAAAGCCTACATTACATGATGTGAAATGTACTTATTCTAGCCCACATTACACATTACGACAAGTACTTATTATAATTAAAATAATTAAATACTAATATTTACATGCGTATTCAATCGCTTACAATATAACTACTTTTTCAATGACATTATCCGATGCTTCCAAATGTACAATTGTTATTAGTAATAGTATTAATATTTCGCGTTTGTTTATTATATACATATATATTATATGAGATATAAATATTTTGCTCCAATGGTTGTTTGTTTCGGACATAACACAATTGGTTCGAATGTTTCGACGGCATAAACTTTTTGTACGGAACCCACTGCGATCAGGAGACTCACGGCTTACAATGTTATAGGTTGCGTCCAGGATTACTATTAGTAGAGTCATTGAGTATTAGAGATATAGCGGTCTATCGACAAAACAACACCGGATTTTTTGTAAATGATAATAAAAAGGTGCCAAGAAACAGACGGCTCACCTGGTGGTACGTGATTACCGTCGCTCATGGACATTTATAATACCAGGATTGTCTCCTTGCCCTTGAAGGACTTTTGGTACATCATATGAAATTAAGTTGATAATAATGCAACTGAATGAAAATGTGTGTCGGTTTGTACCTATTTCTCCAACTACTGTTAGTTTAGCTGAGACTAGTATTTTTTGGATTATCGTCACGTCAACAACAGCTTGAATATGCGAATTATCTAATGTTGTGTGTATGTAAGTTGTGTGTAAGTTTACAAAGCAGATTTTTGTCAGATATGTATGTATATATATATTGAAACATGATTGTTAGCGTTACGAAAATTTTAGTTCTTTTTTATATACTGTTTATATATACTCTGGTAAGTCTTACAGAAATATACGATACGAGCAAGTTGAACCGTTGGAACAAAATATTCACATAAACCTAACCTAACCTAACCAATTGAAGCTCTTAATTTTTGTTAATTTTTAAATCTATCAAGCACTTAAGATAAATTACGAACGCTTTAAATCTAGATAACTATGAATATATGTAACATTAGGGTGACGGTCTTAAACGGTATAACACTACAAATCAAAACTTACTTTAGACGTTCTCCTACTTAATTTATAAAGATTAACCGACTACTACTACGCAGGCTTGATGTGACTTAAACATGTATACAGTATCATACACATTTACAATGAAGTTACAGACGGACAGAGAGATGAAAGACAAGCTATGTACACGGATCGTGCGAGTCACATCAATTGCTGACGAACGAACCTATGTTTTATCACGTCGTTGACAAGTATGCCATCTTAGACCGCCTAGTAAAAATAAAATATAATAACGGCCTAGTAAAAATAAAATAATACACGAACTAAAATATAAATCGTAGTCACACATATATTACACTCGTGTACTCTCTCCTAGCAGTAAATACCACATTTTAGGTTTAAAACCGTGGTGCTATAAATACGACAGCATTCTTACTTCAAACACATTACATGATGTTTACCTTTCCATATCATTCATTCGTTCGTTCATTCCCTAAGCCATAGTGAAATATAGCAATCACACACATTTAACAGATAAGAAATACCAAAGGTGTAGCATAAAAAAAAATTAAAAATACGTCTGCAGTGAAACTGTTTCCTAGATCTCAAACTTATCTGTAATTTTTCTAATTTTACACAACAAATTTATAACAATATTAATTTTGCAGAAGTAGTAGAAAATATTAAGTAAAGAACTGCTAAGAAGTACATGTGCGCTTGTTGTTCCATACAACGTTCACGCTCTTCTGAACTGTGTCGATAAATATTTGTTACATTCATAACCCCTACAGTAAGAAAAATACACAACACTGATTATTTACAGGCTCCGCGATGCTACTGGAAAGTTGACTGATAGACCACCTAGAAGAATTTCTAACGAAGAAGACAGAGACAGAGACACAGACACATTTTTTTTTAAAATTGTTTTTTTTGTATTTTTTTTATCACTAAAGCATTACATTTTAAAAACACCATCATACACGCATTTCATGACGTCAAATGAAAATTAATATGTATAAAGTATACTTGTAGAATGTAATATAACAATATAATATAGTTCAAAAACAATTAAAAATATCATATAAAAGAACATAATTTGTTATATAATCATTTTATACCGATAACAATTATTTAGCTCATTAACCTTTTCGTATGCATATATCAGCCTTCCATAAACCACTCCAGATGGTTCCTACATCAAAAACCGCTTCACCAAGTGAGGTAACTCTTTAAAATGATTTTTTAAAATTTTATATTAATTTAGAGTAATTGAAAATTTCTTATTTTTAAAAACTTTTTAAATACCTTTCATATTAATAAAATATTGAAAGTTGAAAAAAACAAAACAGATTGAGATTAGTCTTAAAGTTTTCAGTACGATTTTTTAAATGTATCCAAAAATAGCTTACGTACTCCTCAGCTTAATAATTCCGCCAAATAATGTTGCGCACTAGAAGAGTTAAAAAATCAGCAAGGATTAAAAAGACGACTTAAATTTAAGGGGTATAAAAAATTTCTTGAAATCTCATAGAAAACTGCCGACCTGTGTCTTTAAATTCGAGGATTCCAACGTTGAACAAATATGTATGGGTTTTTAAGAGTATAAAATTATAACGTATATTCCACTTAAAAGGGATGGAAGGGTAAACACTAACTACGAGGCTTTAACATACTATATGCCTGAAGCAGTAAAGTGTACCTCCTTGGATTATGGTGTCGGTGAGAGGACATTTACAGCTCATCGTCCTCATCCTTCACCACCACACCCATCTCGCTGAGCATCTCGTCCAGACCGTCCGGCACCCGTCCTTGATCCAACTCCAGATACCATTGGTGATACTGAAATTATTAAAAACAATTTATTTATTCATCGGTCCATATATTTTCTAAATGAAAATTTGAGTAGAAAACGAGCATGCAGTTCACCTCATGTTAAGTGAACACTGGTAGCGCATTACATCCGTAACCTATTCTAAACAGACCTATTATTCTGTTCGAAGATAGTCACAAGTGCGTTTCTACTCTCGAGAGTAAGTTGGTCGTTTCGTGTATCCTATGTGGGCCGCTACAGCTTTCAAACTGAAATGCAACTCATTAGAGCTATTTTACAGCAGAAATAGGTGTGGAGGTACTCACGCAGGCGAACCAGGATAGTTGCTACCATCGATACTGATAAATCCTTGTCATAGAAATGGCTCTGTTAACACAGCTATAATTTAAGTTGCAATTTTATACACCTTTGTAACGTGACACTTGACAAAGCCACTATAATCCAAACTTCATATTGGACCATCGTCCTCATCTATGTTGGGAGCATGCGCTAAGAAATTGTCAGCTTTTATAAAGTAACGAATGTGAGGGAGTCACGTTCCTTTACGACTATATGACTTTACAACCGACCCATTGGTATCAAGCGTATCAAACTTGACAATGGTGCACATACGCTAGCTATTACCCTAAAATATAGTAGTACGAACACAGCTTCTTCAAGGTGTAATTGATCCAGTGGCACCGACTCTATCGATGGTGAAGATTCGTAGATACCGCCTGATTTAGTAAGTCAAATACGGTGCAGTTATGTCAAGTTACCTTTTCCAGTTCTTTTTGCAAAGCGAGTACAGCGCGCTCCCGGTCCGCCACCAACTCCTGCAGGTACTGGTACCTTTTAACATCGGGTGAACTGAATGCCCGTTTGTTACTCTCATTTTTTAAAATATTTTGGAGGAATCCATTGTATTTTCTTCTATTAAACATCTATCTTCTTGATTTAGTTTCTTAAACTATAATATACGTGGTCGTGAGCTTCGATTCCTAAATAAAACAATTGTTTTGTACTGAATCCAAGTTGTCTTGCCGTGTCTAAGTGTAAGTGAAATCATGGTATATCGTTGAAGTAATAATAACACAAATGTGTATATTAGAACTAGAAATATATGTATGGTTCTTATGGACCTAATGATTTTTTTTTATATCATTGCGTACTAGATCGTAGTATGCACATTATGAACCAAAGGAGGAATAAATATGTATTGGGCTGCCGGGACCTGTGACAACCCTACTCTTGCTCCATGTTATCCGTAGGGAATGTTAATTTAGGCGTAAGATGTTACTCTATAAATATTTATTACGTTAATCTTCATACAGATATTCAGGTCATGATCGTGACACTGACGTTTAGGATATTAAATATGAGGGTTGGCGGATGATAATTTCAGTGACAAAATTTGACCTAAAACGTCACCTTTCAATGCTAAAGGAATAAATGTAGAGACGTGAGCGATATCAAAGGAAGTAGGTTAAAAATCCGGATAATACTGCAACTAACTACCTTACCTAGTGAAAGTGCTCTAGTGAAATACAGAAAGAAAAGTAGAGGTTGTTCAATTAGTGTAGATGGGAAGCCTTCTTCTCTTTTTGTTTTTCAGCATCGTAGTATTTATCTATTTTTCTTTAGCGTTTTATACGCGGTGCATACATTCTTTCTGATTGCGGGCAAATTATTCAAAACACACCAGTGAGGCTCTTTGTGAGGATGTTGAGGGTACTTTGCATAATTGTGTTGTTTGAAGGTCGGTATTTCGGCGACTGTTTCAGTGGGACAGAAATCTTAGAAATTTCACGGAAGTAACATATTTCCTCGGATTGTATGCCGAAGTCATTCAGTTACTTTACCCCGTTATTCATTATATTATTTACGGATCACGGTCGCATTTGAAATGCGTCGAAGTTGTTAGTTTGAACGACTAATGGATGATATTCCCATCAATTATTACTCAATAGCTTTCGCTGACCCTATATTCTCAATGAATTATTATACCTTCTCAATGACTTTTGTTGAATAACTTACGAAATTATATACGACTAGTATATCATTTAGTAACGGTTTTCTTCCAAGACTACTAAATTATTGGAGTAGGAATGCCACTTTCTTAAATTTATAACATTAATGGCAGGGTGGTTCGACGAATAGTTATGGGAAAGTTTGATTTGTGTTTCCATGTCAAGGCTCGCATTGTTTCAAATATCAGAAAACGAAGCACGTTCTAGTTCTACGTGTACCGAATGGAAACATAACGTATTCAATATTTTTTCTTATAAAACAAATGAAATATTACCTAACCTGTTATTGATTTCGTCGACCTGTATTACTGTATTTCAGTCCGCAATTTCTTTGAAATGTTGTCGTATGTAAT
>DWIE01000303.1:0-16746 GCA_018248235.1 Choaspes benjaminii
CGGAAATAGTGTACCCGCAAGGCTGCCGCCCCATTACCGATGACCTAGGACCAGATGAACTTGTTCGGAGACTTAAGATCCTAGCGCACACCCTGCAGGGTCTCGGCCAAGATGAGGGCATGTACCAACAGTTCATCCCGTTGGCGATCCACTTGGCGGACGAGTTCTTCCTCACGCATCAATCCCGAGATGTGCAGCTGCTCATCGCGTGCTGTATCGCGGACGTGCTGCGGGTGTATGCGCCTGAAGCGCCGTACAAGGACCAGGAACAGGTACATCTTGAGTACTGTAGGTGGTTTTTGTTGTCGTTATGAAGTAAAACACGGGCTTGCAGTCTATCTGGCGGTAAGTAGCTACTGCATCCCATGGCATCTGTAACCACAGATGCGGTGCTGCTTGTGAGTACGTAGATCGAACGCCTCGTATTCTGCACATGCTAGCTATCTTACCATCACACCGAAACGCAAGTAGTGCGAACACTACTATTTCACGGCACAAAGCAAAGTAGTACCGATCCAGTCGAGCATATTCATTTTCTGCTAACCGTCCCGTATCTTCCTGTTTATAAAGATATAGAAGCTGTGCATCCCGCAGAGGGTTTTTTTGATGTGTACTTAATTTCACAGTCTTCAGAAGAACTGTTAAGAGATTAGTTGTATGGGTACTGCATCTGTGCGCGTTGTGTAAAGGCAAAAAACTGTTTTTTATTCCAGGATAACCATGTGTATCCGTACATTTGGACACATGCATTACAAGGCATACTATGGAACTATTTCATTTTGCAGAACTATTACAGAACATTCTGATGATGCTGCCACGGAGTCTTCGTACTTACATTTGTTTCTCCTTCTCCAGGTGAAAACAATATTTCTGTTCCTGATCAATCAGCTCCAAGGTCTCCGGGACCCAAAGGATCCGGCGTTCAAACGCTACTTCTATTTACTCGAGAACCTGGCTTACGTCAAGTCCTTCAACATGTGTTTCGAGTTGGAGGACTGCCAGGAGATCTTCTGCGCTCTCTTCTCGTTGATGTTCAAGATTGTCAAGTAAGTCTTATCTTCTTTCTATTTGATACCAATAAACTTTTGTGTTTAGACATTTGCACTATTAGTTAGCTAGTTTTGCTATCGTTTTAAATAACTCTTCTGTGAATCTCTTTTGAACTGCTTCTTTTGGGAGCCAGGAGTTACAACGCACTTGTAACCGACTTCGATCAGTCTCTATGCCTGTTTAGTGTCTGTTACAATTGTCATGGGCTGCAGCAGTCATTGAAGTGGATTTGCTAGTCTATTTTTAATAAATAATAATACTTTTTGATTGTTATGTTTCCAAGTCCAGTCCCCTGTTTTAATTTTTTTGTTTCTTTTGGTGGTACTAATGGAACTCGTGTACTTGGTGCAAGTTTTCTTGGCCTTTCCATCGCGTGATCTTAACTACAATATATATAAGAATAAAACAGCGCTGTCCAGTGAATGGCTATTATATAATGACATTTCATACTAATTATAGTTACGGCTACGAAGACAGGAACACACTAGACACATATATGTTTCATATGGTCAGACATTCTGATAAATTTAATATTGTTCTCTCCAACAGCACGGAGCACTCGTCAAAAGTGAAATCATTTATGTTGGACGTATTGTGTCCGCTAATAACAGAGTCTGATGTTGTCTCCAAAGAGCTACTAAACGTTATACTCATGAACCTAGTGGAGCCTAACAAAAGGGAGCACAAACAGGCGTACGCCCTCGCCAAGGAGCTGATAATCAAGACCAGTGAGACTCTGGAACCGTATATACAGACGTTTTTTAACCATGTCCTTATACTCGGCAAAGAAGAGAAGAATCTAGGGATCTTCGCAAAAGTATATGAGCTTATTTACGAATTAAATCAGTGCTGTTCTAGCATACTTTTATCGGTGTTGCCACAATTGGAATGCAAGCTTAAATCGGCTCAGTTCCAAGAGCGGCTAAGTGCTGTGGCGTTACTCGCTAGAATGTTCTCTGAGCCGGGGTCAGAACTTGCCAAGCAATACCCGGCTTTGTGGCGCGCGTTCTTAGGTCGTTTCAACGATATCTCCGTGCCAATTAGAATCAAATGCGTGCAGTACTGCATGCACTTCCTAGTTCACCATCCAGAGTTGAGGAAAGATATCACGGAAACGCTGAAAATGAGGCAACACGACGCCCACGAACAAGTCAGATACGAGGTGGTGATGGCGATCATCGCCACCGCACAGAGAGACTTCCAGGCGGTCGCCGAATCGGAAGATCTACTACACTTCGTCCGAGAGAGGACACTAGACAAGAAGTTCAAAATCCGCAAAGAAGCCATGTCAGGTCTTGCAATGATATACAAGAAGTTCTTAACTGAAGACAGCGTTCCACCGGCCACGGAGAAAGCGGTCCAGTGGATAAAAGACAAAATTTTACATGGGTACTATATGACGGCTTTGGAGGATAGATTGCTGGTAGAAAGACTGTTGAATACATCGCTCGTTCCTTACACGTTGCCTCCCCAAGTCCGAATGAAAAAGCTGTATTACCTAATGTCCAACGTGGACGACAACGCGACGAAAGCGTTCATCGAGCTACAGAAACATCAATTGGCCGTTCGACGTACAGTAGCAGAATGGGTAGAGCTGCATAGGAAAGAACCGACCCCCAGCGTGCAAAAGGAAATGATCGCTAAGGTCCTCCACATAAGTTCCAAATTCCTACCAGAGTCAGTGAAGGCCCAGGAGTTTTTGAATAAGTTTTCAAATCATATGAAGAAAACACCAGAGTTGTTGCAGGGTATGGAGACTATTTTGAATCCGAACGTCAGCTGCGAAGTTTGTGTCCGTACAACTTCAAATGTCCTCAAGAAGCTCGGCCAGCCTGTGATGATGAATTTATATTACAATACGGTGAAGATGCTTCTGGAAAGGATTAGTTCAGTGATGGTGGACCACGAGTCTCTTCTGATCCTCGTGGGCTACGTCGAGGGTGCCGTTAAGGGCACCGACCCATCTATAGCTGAGGAATGTGGTATGTATAGTAAAAATCATGACTCATGCATCTATTTACCCAAAGGTGTAGGCAGAAGTGAACTTTACCCGCGTTTCACTAGTTATGTTTATATCCAATGTAGTGGTGAGCCTGTTTCTATTTAACAGGGACATATCTAAAGTAGATTAGTATATGTAATTATTAAGTATTTATTAATTATTAATGGCTATATAGCTGCAGTATATGTGTGTATTATCAAAACTAACAAAGGACTTGATTGTTTAATAGAACATCCATGAATAAATGTAATAATAGAAGTCAGTTTATTGAAAGTTGTATTCACTTTATGGGTATAAATGCACCAACGTAACCCTCAAGAATAGCAACGCACTTGTAACCAACCTTGATAGATCTGTATTGATTTGGTTACAGCTGTCATAGGTTGTGGTAATCATTTAGCATCAGCTGAACTGCATGCCCGTTTGCTACTCTAGTCTACAAAGTCTAAAAATGCATACAAATATTCCTGCCGCTAAACTTTTGACATATATGATGTTTCATATTATGTTAATCAATATCACATTAACATATGGATGGCTGATACCAGAATATACACATAGTATCCTGGATCATGATCATCTTTATCATAGACAATACTAGTTTTTTTTATCTATGTCTATGCATTATAAGTGAATCCTCTTTACTTAATTTTTCTCTCGATTTCTAAAAATGTTCATGTCGGTTGCTTTAATCGAATCGTATCGCTACATGATTCCACATATATAGATAGATAGGTATAATTTATGTTGTATTCCCAGGTATAGACGTGGAAAGGGCTGCGGAGCGTGGCTTAAAGCTGCTAGTAATGTTGTCGTTTGTATTCCCCGCACACTTCCTCCACGAAGACGTGCTGAAACGTCTCACGTCTCTGCTAGAGCTGGACGAAGAGAATGGCGCTCCGCATATACTGGCTGCACTCACCTTCTTAGGCAAATACAGGCCGCTAAGTGAAGCGTGCCCAGCGCTGTTCCCTAAACTAATAACTCTCTGCAAAGCGTATGCCGAAGTGGGCACGCCGAAGCAAGCTAAGAATGCTGTCAGGTGTCTCTTCGTGAACGTGCCGGAGCAGAGGACACAGATCTTCACGGAGATACTGGACACGTTGAAGGCAACGCTGAACCCCCACTCGGAACACTACAGAACGGCCATCGTCACGCTGGGACACATCGCTCACAACCTGCCCGATAACTTCCCGGTGCACATAAAGAATATCGTTTCCAGAAAGATCGTGAAGGAGCTGTTGGTGCGCGAGGGCGGCAGCGCGAACGGCAGCGGCGCGCCCGCCGGCGACTGGTGCGAGGCGGCGCAGCTGCCGGAGGAGACGCGCTGCAAGCTGGAGGGGCTCAAGTGCATGGCGCGCTGGCTGCTGGGCCTCAAGCGGGACGAGCTCTCCGCGCAGAAGACCTTCCGCATGCTCAACGCGTTCATCGTGCACAAGGGGGACCTGCTGCAGCAGAATCAGCTGTCGAAGGCGGAGATGGCGCACCTGAGGCTCGCGGCCGGAGCAGCGATGCTCAAGATCTGCGAACAGAAGGGCGTGGGCGACCAGTTCACCGCCGAACAGTTCTATAATCTGTCGCACCTGATGGTTGATGAAGTACCACAAGTTAGAGAAATATTTGCATCAAAATTACACAAAGGACTATCAAAGGGTATCCCGAACAAATGCCTGCCTCTGGACTTCATGGGCATGTACGCGCTGGCTGGCCGCGAACCGGACAGGCGCGTACGAGCGCTAGTCCGGCAGTACATGCTGGCCGACGTCGTCCGTCGCCGGGAGTACGCTAGGAACATCACCGTCGGCACTAAGGGTATGTAACCTACCCCTTACATATGCGTGCCCTGCACGGTGACACGCAATACACTACAATACAGTACAAATACAATACAATACAATACAATACAATACAATCATTCTATATTGCATCAAGGCAATACGCATTTAAATCTAAGGTTACAATGGGCGGCCTTATCGTTAAGAGTGATGTCTTCCAGACAACCATAATGTCGTTATGAATGCTGTTACAATGTACAAGTAAGAGAAGGGCGGGGGTGCGTGCATACTAAAGTTACATGACAGTTACAATAATGATCACAATGAACAGGGAGAGAGAAAAATACAGAGATCAGAAGCAAAGGGAATAGAAGTGATATTGCATTGTGTCAGTGTATGCTGGCAGACGTCAGTTTTACTTTTAATATAATTATTTTTATTTCATATATATATTTAATATTATTTCTATCAAAAACTGCCTGATATTATATGAAACCTCGAAAGTTAAATGTGAAGCACCTTAATCTTTTAATAGCTGGAATACGAAGATATTTATGAACTATATATAATATTTAGAACTGAAATACATCATGGTTTAGAAACATTTTTGTATTAATGTTTTAGGCCACATGCAAGTCTTTATATTGATATAAGATATTTGATTATGGTTTGATTATTTATTTTGCATTACTAATAATTGTTTGATGTCAAAGTCAAATTAATTCATTTGAAATACTATTATTTTCGATACGATTTGATAATACCATCGAAATTCGAAATTTATGAATGTCAATTTACAACACAGCCATAAAGTACCGTTATTAATGCCTACTTTAGATGTCAGATTAATAATATCAAGCGGAACCGGCCGGCTAGGCATAAAGGATGAAATACGAGAAATAATCTATAATCTTAATCTATGTCTTCTATCTATATTTATTTATTTTTATTATATATACAAAAGGATAGGTGTCTGACTGACATATCAAGTCATAGGCTAAACTACAAGGCTTGGGCCTTGAAAATTTGCATGCATGTTCCTTTTACACTGTTGGTGAGCACTAAGGAAGAATTTTTGGAAATTCGCTACCCTAAGGTGTTGAAAAAGGGGATGAAAGTTTGTATGACGGGCTGAAGCGGAGGGCAGTGCGCTCGTTATGTACATTTTAATGGAATTGTGTAATGGACGACGTGGTGTTGTTGTCAGTGGAGCGCGCGGTGAGCCAGCTGCCGCACATCCTGCCGGACTACATGCTGGTGTTCGCGGTGCCGGTGCTGACGCACGACCCCGCCTTCACCGAGTACGACAACGTCGCGCAGCTCAAGATGGTGAAACAATGCTTATGGTTCGTGTTGGAGCCGCTGATAACGCGGAACGACTTTTACTGCTATGGATTCTACAAGAACCTCATAGAGCGGATGAAGCTACACAAAGACGCGCTGAACGAGACAGACGACGCCGTTAACTTTAAGCTGTGGGCGACGTGCGACCTGGCGATGTCGGTGGTGTGGGCGCGCTCCACCAGCTTCGAGCTGCGCGAGTTCCCGGCGGACGCGCGCATCCCCACCATGTACTTCGCGCCACAGCCGGAGTACTTCGCCAACACGCGCGTCTTCCTGCCGCCGGAGCTGCAGTTCCAACCAAAGAAAAACCAAGGGCCGAATGACCCGTCGCTGCGCGCGAAGAAGCGCCCGCGGCTGTTGTCCGACCAGAACACCAACGATGTAGAGCCATCAGAGGCGTCAGAAACGCAGATCCAGCTGCCAGGCTTGGAGCAGCCCCCCGAGGCGGAGCTGTACGAGCCGCAGGCGAAGAGGACGGTTGCGGTCACCGACTGATAGCGAACATCTCCATGTGTGACATACTTGGACTAAAATATCGCCAGAATACACCAAACTGACTTTCCGCGGCAAACAAGGACAATCGTTAGCATCCAGTGTTGAGTATTGTGGTGACGCACGGAGAATGTTGATCTCAATGTTGGAAACTTTGATTACGTCTATCTCGCTACACACGATCCGTTTTAACTGTACAGTTTGTATTTGAACAGTGGAGGTGGTGAAGTGGACAGTGTTTTTGCCAAGTTAAAGTTGATCGTCTGTAGCTACCATAAATTGGGTCTTTTATAAGGTACTCGCATATTTTGTGTATTTATGCCACAAATGTGTCTTTTAATTATTGTATGTATTTAGCTTTTTGAAGTGTTGTTTTTTGGGGCTGCGCTCAATGATACTTTTCTATGTCTTTCTCCGTCGACATATTTTTTGTTAACTTATATCTTCGTCGAAATAAAATAAGTCAGTTATCAATGTTTGCACATTAAAAATAAAAAAATACACTTTACTTTATGGATAAAATCACGTGAATAATATATTTCTTATATTTCACAGAAATTCAAAAACAAATTCTTGTGTTAAAACAACTTGTCATAATTTAAACTCTTCTCTGTCATGGCCAAAGCCACTGAAAATCGTATTCAATTATCAATATTTTCTTTTATCAAATGCCTAAATACATAAACAAAATGTATGTATTTTTACATTTGTTAGCTATTAAATATAAATGAGTTAATGACAGATATTGCTGTTTCAATTGGAAATGTCCAATAGAATCCCATTAAATGAAGAAGGAACAAAAAACATACAAACAAAAATATAATATACAATAATTTCAAATATTTTTCTCGAAGTAATTTATCACTATGTTAATAATAATTGTCAAATACGCACGGTTCCAGGCCGCGTATGAAGGAAAATTATTGATACAGTATGTATGTATAATTTTCCTTCATATGTATGTATGTAAAAAGTCAATTTTATAGTGTGCAGAAGTATAATAAATAAAATACTCTACCCAAGTAACTTACGCGCTTTACTTATATCTATTTGTTAATGTTTGTACACCGTCATTTTGTGTTATTATTAATTGGCAATAGTAGACTCGCTACTTTCCCTGCCATATACATTTTGAAAAAATACTCTAATATACAATTACAAGAACCCAATCATGTAAAGTTGAGGCAGCATACATTTTCACTGAAGGATGTGATTCTATGAAAGTAACAACTTCAATGAGAATCTTCGATTTTAAATCGAAGCGCTTAATTAATGTGGATTCGATATTTAAAATGTTTAGTGTGTTAATTAAAAGAAATATAATTGATGTATTAAATTATGCGAGGAATTAAGATAATGTAATCAGCTCACTAAGTCAGGTCTTTATCAAGATTATATTAACACCCGCAGGGAAGAACATTGAATCTCATTTTTAATAACTTTACATGAGAGTGTATAAGATTATTGGAAAATGATTGTTTTTGTTTATACCCTTAACAAACAACCTGTCCCTGCCATGATCAAGAAAAAAGAGAATAGAAAAAAACAGTTGTGATTAATTTAAGATATAAAAATGAAACGAATAACTGGAATATAGCTTAAAGCTGAGTTATAAAGTTCTCCCCCGCAGGTGTCAATCAGTATACATTATGAAATAGTAAAATACAATACTCTATATCAGTCAATCACAAGTCAATGTTATATTTAAATATTAATGTTTATTATAAAGTGGTGTGTAACAGTTGCTTAATGTCCCGAGTATCCTTGGCATAGAGTCTAACATTTCCTGTATATTGTCCCAAATATTCTAGGCATAAGCCAACTGTAACAAATTAACAGATGAAGTTATATAAATCATATGAATGTTGTGCTCATAAATTTAAGTACATAATAAGACGAGAAAATAACGAAATTTATTTAAATGCTTCAAGATCTTTGAAAATTGTATTCGGCAATATTGAAATACACTAGCGACTCTGTAGGGCGTGTGGAGTCATTTCCAATACGATTACATACATTCGTTTTGCCAATTAGTTGTCATGACAACTGGTTATTATAGCCGTGAATTATGACTTCTCGCTTGTAAATTTCGTACCTTTCAAGTTGAATTATTCTACGTCACAGGTATTTCTGTAACATGTACTCTTCTACAAACAAAATACAGTATGGTTCAATGAAATGACCAATAAGTTACTAATTTTACTGCCACATGTATTCAGTAAAATTTGATTTTGATATCATATTCTTTACTGCTTTTATAACGCGCTTGGTTTTGGGTAAAGCTATTCCTGTCCTTCAAATGATCCTAAAGTCGTGTGTAACAGATTCTCCTAACGACTACGAATTTTCCTAATGTTTTTAAATTTTGGGAATTTTTTTAATGTATCCTGCATAGACAATGTATTGAAAACTGAAGTAATGTTGCTATGCTACTACATGTTTCTAATTCATTTGTTGTATCCCAACTTTAATCTTAAATGATAAATTTATGATAATAAATACATAAATATGAAATTTTCATAAATCATAAATACATAGAATATATTTAGCGGTTTAAAAAATTACTAATTTTCTGATGTTCTAACGAATATGTATTTTTACAAACTGAGTACTTTAAAATTGTGAGTTGGAAAAATTTACTTTTATGGTTATTACCAATAATATTTTATTGTATAAGATTCATATTCGCACTACCGTTTTTCGACATTTCTCGGACCATTTTTCGCAGTGATACTGGTCCATTAGTTTTAGTATAGGATTACAAATAAATTCTTACACTTTTTACATTTGTGTGTACTTTCTATATATTCCTACTTCAATACTGCAATACCACGTGACTAACATTATGTTAATTTATTTATCAAGTGTCTCTCGATGCTGAAATTATATAGTGAAATAAAGTAAGTGTATAATTAGTGCTGTAATATATTTGTATTGTTTGCTGTTACTTCAAAAAACAAAACAAAAATCAAGTGATTAGTCTGTGGTCAACCAGTGTATGTGTAGTTACCAAATAAATATTTTTTTATTTATTTAATTACAAATACTACAAATAGCATTTAGTCTCTGGTACATAATATTAATGATAATTAAAATACATTGAATTCATTATCCGATTTTCATTTTGTACATTAATAGTTACATTTAAAGAAGTGAAGTTTTAAAGTATTTGAAAAAAGAGTTACATAATACACTCAGAAGGCCAAATAAAATGTTATAAACAGTTCAATTATTAAATAAGGAAATTTGACATATGTATATATAAGCGTAACTTACTTATTGACATATTATCGTACAGCTTAAACTACTGGGTCTTGGCGCGTGAAAATGTGCACATGGGTTTCTTATACACTAGGTAAGGATTTTTGGAAATTCAAACCCGAAGGTGGTGAACAGGGGGTGAAACTGAATGACGCGAGCGAAATTGTGGCCAATGTGCTAGTATATATTCAACACATAAACTTGTATTACATTCTTTACGCATACTAATGATTGATTTACTATAGAATTTCAGCCGCAGATTATGTAATGTTTTTTTCTTCAATTTTTTTTTTCATTTTTATTCTATAATGGGTGTTAATGTTGGTTACATGGTATAGCAATATAGTCATACATATATATTTATTATGTATCGCGTAATAAAATGGCGATTGTTTTATTTAATTCATACTTGATAAATCAGTGAGCCTATATATTTTGATCGTGTCACAATCGGACACATTTTATTTGAAAGGCCAGGAAGCGTGAGGAGTCTTCCCTGGTCCGTAGCTTTTGAAGTCCAGCCTGAAGGCTTTTTGTACTTGAAAGACGGAGATATTGGAGGGAATATAGGAAAGAGGAGTGTATAAAGGTTGATTGTAAGTTAATGATACGATGTTTGTCTGCTTGTTGTTTTAGTTTTATTTTAGTTAGGCTGGTCTGTTTTCCTTTTTATAATTAAGTTCGTACCAGCCTCGTTTTGTAGGATTCCAAGAGTTAAGTGAATATACACACAATATGGTTTATGAACATAATAAATGTATTTTTTAAACTAAATGTGACATACATTTGCAAAATACATTTGATGTTGTCGTGTAATAGAATGAGCTAAATATAATTGTATTTATCAGTAGATTTGTGTCATAATTTGCATGTTTATTGAATGATTTGCATATTTTATCGTGTAATGAAAATTGTATTGTTATTATGTATTTTAATTTTGTCATTTTCGTCTACTTGATGTTTACTCAAAGTTACATCTGAATAGGTTAAGTTAAGATTAGCTCTACGTGAAATTAAACAAATACCAAGTATATAAAAAAACAAATTACGATTTGGTTTATGGACCATATTGTGTGCGTTGTCTGTCTGTTTGAAAATAATTTATGATTAAAGACACATGCTTGTTGGAACGTCGTCGGACATCGCTGCGGTTTATTATACTTTTAAGATAATTTCGTGTGATAATTGCATGTAATTGTTTCGATGATACGTAAGTATTGTTACTTGTATACAGGTTTTGGATAACTGTATTCAGCCTGCATCGGAAGGTCAACAGGTATTAAATGTATTAGCGGGTCGTTGGCCCTAACTTCGCTTATATGTTTTGTAAGGATTTCTAAAGGCAAAACAGATCTTGCGTAGTCTTTACAAGTGGATTTAAGATATATAAGATATTTGTTTTTTGAATTAAGCATATTTAAAAGTAATATAGTATGGATAATTGATAAATATTAGCCTTTTTTTTTATATAACTTCTACGCAGATGTTTATGGAAATAATGTTTAATTGCACGTGAATATCGATTTTAGAAATATTTAACAAGCTCGCTCAATCGAAATATCTCGGTGTTTTAGTTAACATTGTCATGTTTTGTTTAATTGTATTGTAATATCTATAGTGGATATTTATGGTTTGTAATTGTTATGATTAAATTATAATGAACATTAGAGGCTGCACCCGATGTAAGCTGTAGCTATTTATGTAATACTCCGATGTCCCCCGTTGCCTTTAGGAATTCCACGCTAGGTTGCGCCGCCCGACCTCGCCCGATGTCCCTCGCGTTTTGTATGAGCGGCGATAAGTATAATAATATATTATATTTGTAATTCCCGTGTCGTTTAGTTATTTTTAAGTGTACCAAAAACTTGACAACCCAACACGCGACTGCGTCACGCAGTCATGATTCTATGTAGTTATGTATTAAAAATAAATAATAAATATACAAATTTCGGTATTTTCCTTAATCTCTTGAATTTATTCGATATATTTCCTCATTTATATTTTCTCCTCCTCCATTCATTGAGTGTGTTATGAAATCTAGAGTAGCAAACGGGCATGCAGTCGACCTGATGTTAAGTGACTACTACAGCCCATGACAAACGTAAACGAATCAATACAGACTTATCGATCTGTTCGAAGTTGATCACAGGAGCGTTGCTACTCTTAAGGATTAAGTTGGTCTCCTCATTTATCCAGTGCGTGCCGGCTGCCACACCCTTCAAGCTGAAACACAACACACAAGAGCTATTTCACAGCACAAATAGGTACTCACCTAGGTGAACCTGGACTTCTACCACCGATATAAAAAGAGGGATGACCAATAACTCTACACCTGTAGGGTAAAACATTGTGAGTTTTTAACTATATAGTACATTTCAAACATATTCTGGCTATTCATTAATTTTTTTTATGTTATGAAGTAGCACACGGGTTTGCAGTGTACCTGCTGTTAAGTAAGTAGCTACTGCAGCCCATGACATCTGCGATCACAGATGCGGTGCTACTTTTGAGGACATAGCACTCTTCGCGTTCTGCTTATTCTGGCTATCACATCCTTACACTGAAACACAAGTAGTGCGAACACTACTGTTTTACGGCACAAATAGGTGTGAAGGTGGTATCTACCACCGATGTTATATTTGTTGTAGCCAATTACTAATATTACGTGTACTTGTACCAAGCAAATAAAACATCGTTACTCCCAAATATTCAACAACGTGAAAGTAAAGAAAAATAAGGGTAATAGATATCATGATATAAAATTCTCAGCGTCAAAACGACTTAGTGACAAATTAAAAAAAATGTTTAATGTTTGTTTTTGGTTGACCCATTAGTCATAAACCATTAAAAATCTCTTAGTATTATAATTCTATCTATATATAAAAAGTATCGTACGGCACGGTAAGCTTACCTTAGTGGAAAACATTATATAATTGTGAAATCTTAAATCAATACATTTTAAAATTGTCCTAAAAGAAAGTGAAAGTTATTAAAGCCAAATAAACATACACACGACTTGCTTTTAATGTAATTAAATCAAGCCTATCGACAAGGTTATGTAAATTGTTTTTAAGCAATAGGCATTATATTGTAGGTAAGTTTATATAACTTCAATAATTATATTGAGGCATCTTAATTTTATTTTTAACAGTGTCATCGATTAACGAGGCAAGATGAGGGATGGCATAAGGATATCATCCTTGCCAAATCCGTTTGACCGATACAAACTCTGCGAGAAAATAGGGGCTGGTGTATTCGGAGAGGTATATAAGGCTATAGACAACGAGGCCGCTGGCAAGGCTGTTGCTGCCAAAATACAAGTATACACCGAAGAAAGAGAAGACTATATACAGGATGAGTACATAATACTCAGGGATTTCACCCAACACCCCAATATAGTTGATTTCTATGGCGTGTTCTGTGATAACTCTGGTGAACACGAGAAAATATGGTTCGTTATGGAGGTGCGGTTTCATTGTCTATTTGAATATATTTACTTACACATTCATCCAATTTTTTTAAATTTAAGAAGCCTTATTGATGATCTATACAAATATTTGGTATTGTTCCAGCTTTGCGAATTTGGGTCCGTCATCGATGTTGTCAGAAAACTGAAAGAGGTGGACAAAAAAATGTCTGAGGAACACATCGCTTACGTCCTCAAGTATACGATCAAGGTAAGTCCATATTCGACTGACTATAAACATGTCGTTCGTCACATTCGACTCGAGATGGCTGTTTATAAAACAAAGGGCCTGCCAGTCCACCTTTCAACGGCTGAATCAATTGGAAGGTACTTTGAATGCAAACTCAATTGTTCTCGGATCTGTGTCCCAGAGATTTCTACCCGTCGAGTGACGTGGAGTAAAATACGACCGAGCGAATGTCCACGTACGTTGAAATGCTATCTAGGGCCATTACTTAAAATGCACGCCGCTTTATTTCATGTGATTCGCGACGGAACAGTCGAACTTGTCGATGCGAATGTCGGAGCGCGCCCTACAACACCGTGATGGCCCCCCATAGCGGCGCATCGCTCAATTATCGTAAATAATGCTCGCACACACAAGATATACGGACCTCAGAGGCGGTAGCCAATGATCCTTCGAGCGTCTTCCTATCGAACCAGACTACCCCTTAACGCCCCGCCTTAAGGCCTCAAATCCTAAAATCGAAATATTATTAAGCTTGAAGGAAATTAGAGGAGGGTAAATGGGTATTATCTTTATGCAAGCCACTTGCTTCACAATACTTACGCTACGTCCCTCGGTCGATACAGTTTCCACAAATCTATCGGTGTAGTATCTGCTAAAATATGGCCAAAGTTATTCCGTTCGATAATGTATTCGAATTATTTAGTTTTAGGTGTCGTTTTTCCGTCAGCATATATTTTACAAACTTCAAATTATTATATTTTTCTTGTTTCGTATATATTATATACATCATAACATAAACCTAATTCCACAATTAGCATGCATACAAAATAACAGAGTGAGTCTTCTATTAACTTCTTTGACCCACCATAAATATTGCATTGCACCTATTAGTAAAGCAATAAATAATCAAGTATTTATCGCGTTAATAGATAGCTGAGATGAAAGATTCACGAATACAAAAGGTCAATTGAATATATTATATCGATAAATCTGTCGATGCCAAAATAAAGCAACACTAAAATTTACGATTATAATGAACGCATTAAGCACACTGATACATCAGACAGTAAAGAGAGCTGACAGGGCGGCCGCGACAGGTCTCTGCCTCGATATGTATGCAAATAGCTCCCAATGAATCTCAGGGGCGTGGGCCACTTGACTGACACTGACATTAGTATCGCCGGGCCGTCTCACGAGCCGACGCACGGCGGCGAGGCAAGCCATTCGTTAGGGGCGGTCGTGCCATCACTCCCTGTCAAACTGGAGTGTTAACTCGTACGATTGGTCCGATCGATCCTTCTTTAATACACCAATTGATTTCTAGGCTCTCGCATATCTACATGAAAACAAAGTCCTTCACCGAAACGTCAGATGTAGCAACATTTTGATCACGAAAGATGGGGAGATCAAACTGACTGACTTTGGACTGTCTTCCACAGTAGAAGGTACACTTGGTAAGAGTATAAACAACATCGGATCGCCGAGCTGGATGGCACCGGAAGTGGTTACAGGTGGCGATGAAGGATATGATAACAGATCAGATGTTTGGGCCTTAGGAATTTCCACCATTGAAATGGTAGATGGTAAAGCACCTTTTCAAGACATGCATCCGACTAGAGCATTATTCCAAATAGTACGGAACCCTCCTCCTGGATTAATGAAGCCTGCGATGTCATCTAATGATATCAACGATTTCATTACAGAGTGAGTCTTATGCAATATAAATGTATTTGACTATAAACATTTATATAGCATATATTAACGTGTAATTATCTGCAGGTGTTTGGAAAAGAATCCAGAACACCGACCATTTATGATGGAATTAGCGGAACATCCATTTATTCAGTCCGTTCCCGAAAATGATTACCATGTAAGAAAATCAATATATTCCAATATTTGGCATTCGTTTCGTTCATCTAACAAATAATTATAAATAAATTTAATTCCAGCTATTAACCGAAATTAAATCACTAGCTATGAGTGTAAAAGACAAAGAACTTCCAACTAGAGTACCAGAAAGAATTATCAAGAATGGTCTACTTATATCTGAAGGAGCGCGCGATCCAGAATCTATGCAAGTTGAAGATTTAGCTGCTTTAGAGCACTTAACAGAGAAGCATCTGATGATCGAGCTCCAGAAAAAACTCAAAAAGGGTGCATTCACATCCTACATTGGAGATGTCTTGCTCATACTGAACCCGAATACCAATGACAACATCTATAACGAGCAAGTTAGTTTTTATTTATCAATACTGGATACTTCATACCCAGAACATTATTACAATATTATACACAATATTACAATCAGTAGTTTTTTAGTGTAATACATATACCTATTTTTACATTTCAGTATCATAAAAAATATGAATGCAAATCAAGATCCGACAATGAGCCACATATTTTTGCGGTGGCCGACAGTGCTTTTCAAGACGCGTTACATCATAACGAACCACAACATATTGTGTTTTCTGGAGAAAGCAAGTCAGGAAAGACCACAAATATGGTTCATGCTCTCACTCACCTCACTTATTTAGGGGCTATGAAAAATAATACAGCCGAACGAATTCAAAAAGCGACGAAAGTCATTCTTGAAAGCATCAGCGGAACAACTCCTGTTAATGCTCATTCTACTCGCGCTATCTTCCAAATCCAAGTTACTTACGGCAGTTCCGGGAAACTAAGTGGAGCGATATTCTGGCTTTATCAACTCGAAAAATGGCGCGTCTCGTCGACTGACATGTAAGTAATATATATATATATATCTTGTTACTCTTTGATTTTCATTAAATTTAAATTAATTAAAATTCTATATGTTATTTTTTTTTTGTTTTATTTAATTTTCAGGACCCATGCCAACTTTAATCTTTTGTACTATTTCTACGATGCAATGGAAGCTTCAGGCAGATTAACTGAATTATGTTTAGAATCAGATAGAAAACACAGATATTTAAGAACAACTGACGAACCAATAAAAGGCCCGCAGGGAGTTCGCGAAACTCCACAAGAAAATGTTCGCCGTTACAACGAATTTATAAGTCACCTAAAAGTACTGGATTGGGAACCTGAGGAAATAACATTTTTCGAAACGGTCCTAGCTTCTATACTTATTCTCGGTAATGTGAGGTTCAGGGACGACAAGACTGGGACGGCAGAAATAGAAAATGTC
>DWIE01000304.1:0-16743 GCA_018248235.1 Choaspes benjaminii
TTATCAACAATTTCAAATCGTATATTGGTGAAGATAACGTATTAGTGTGGCTTATCAAAAGAATAACACGCATGCAACATATTACGTCGGTCGCTTCTTCCGCAAGCTATAAGTCGATATTCTAGTTGCGCGGAACCGCCGTCGGTTACTGACGATGTAAATTATGATTAACGTATAGTTTTCTTTAGTTTTTGCTGGTTCATGTCGTGACAGAATGCCTGACGTCATACTAATTGAAGCACTAAAGAACAGAAGCGCCAATTATTTAATCGCCACGTTAGGAAAATTCACGATTTAATGGTACGAACCATTTATATATGTTTTAACTATAGCTCTACAAACTAACCTATGTAAGACTTTTAAATGTATTATATATATGTCGAGGAAGCAAATCCAATATTTCTAATAAAAAGCTACTTTTACTAAGCCACGTAATATGTCTAATAGGTGAATATTAGCTAAAAAGTTATAATATGATGATATTTTTTTGATCATATCGAATGCTCTAATCTGTGGACAAGATATAATGTTTCGTTAATGACAGTCGACAGGCAGTTAGTAGAATGCGTGGTTCGAGTTCATTATTTTTTATTGTTATGGCCACCAGAGAGTCGGTGGTATCAGGGGTTAGAAATTCCTTATAGCATTGCCAGTGAATTTTGAAATGGGTCAGCAGGTATAGAGAGGTGTTCCCGCCCCGTCGGGCGCTCGGTGCGCGGTTCGCGCCTGCGCTCATTCGCTTTTTGCCTACCTTTCGACTCACGCGCAGCCTCCGCTATTGTTCGCTCGAACGCATTTCTCCAACGTGGGAACCGTTGACATTTCGTGGTATATCCGTCGTGTTGTTCCCTCGTAACTGCGGGAGCGATTGCACGTTATGCGGTGATAGCGGGCCGTTGTCATCAGCAGCTCCACCGCGATATGAACTTTGAGGATTACCGTCATGTAATGAAGCCCAGGATTTGTTCCCGGTGATTAAGTGATATGAGCAAAGGGACTTAGTGTTTGGAATCTACGTCAAACACACGCACCAGCCATGACTGTGACACGGGTAAGCGTATTTTTTTGTTATAATATATTATTTCATTCATATAATTTTAATGTTTTGTTCTTATTTGAAAATGTAATATACGAATGAAAAATTGACGTAGAGTTTGTATCTTCAGGTGATTTAAGATTTTGGTGAATATATTTTTATTCGGCGCCGCCGGCAAATAAAGTATCGTAAAATGCAAACATATTGTTTTTTGCATAATAATTAAAATAACCTGCTATGATGATATGATACTTTTTTTTGATGATATTTACGAATAGCTGAATTTGTTGGTAGTTCAACAACGTCTTCAGTCAATTGCAGCGGAACTTATTTTCACGTTCCCGGCCATATATAGACCATATGGTTCGCATACAATATTGAAAAGCCAAAAAAATTAGAAAACACTAATTTTGTACCATAACTTAGGCCTAGTGTAAGTAACCATATAAACTACGAAAAAGTTCGAAATCACTTATATTATACAATTTCAGTTATTGTCAATAAAGAAATCAAACACATATTTTTTAACATCACTGGGGCATGATAAATTTATAGCAGCACATTCGATGTATTTATTCTCCAAAGGCTTAAACGGAACTTATTTTCTCAGATTTGCGTTGGCTTTGCCTCTATGTTTAGAGCGTGAATGTTTAAGTAATAATAATTCTAAAAAGATATAAGCTGATATAAATGTATCAGATCATAAAATCAAATGAAATCATTTGTTTATGTGGTAACAACATCCTGACCAAACTAGAAGGTTCTAGCCATTAAAATGTAAACGACAACTCTAGTTTTAGTGACAAAGCCTCGTTATCAGGGGAACCTCCTGTATTTTAACAGCTTTCCTAGATTTTAGTACCGCTTAAAAGGATGCAGTATTCGAGAAAGGAATTTTAAAACAAACTGATAAGGGCGATAGGAATCGTTAAGGTAAACACTGGAGGTGTTCCGAAACCGAAAAGCTTAATGGATAACACTTATTTACCTTTTAAACATCCCACGGAAACGGTTCGTGAGTTATGATTTGAAGAAATTCCATCGTGTCGCTCATCATATTTTGATACTACATAGACGAGAGAAATTTGAGAACAAGTTAGTTGCTGTTGTAAATGAATTCCGAGAGATCGCGGGATCTAAACCGTACAGCTGGCACGAGGAAAGTGTGTAGGAAAATCAGACATGTTTCATTTAGCATGCAAATTACTGGAGTATATTTTTGAGATATTGTTGCATGCGCTAAATAGACCGTTAATCACTTTATTACCCTGCATATATTATTGGCTTATTATGTAATAGTTCTTTAAGATTTAGCATGCAAGCATTTATGTAAAATAATGTAGGTCAAAAATAAATGAAATAATAATTTATTGTCAACTTGTGAAAATTGTATGAATTAGTATACTATTAGAACATTTATACACATGTAAATTTAATAAAATATACAAAAATTCTAAGTTCATTCAAATTTTATATCCATAATTGTTATTGAGTCATATATTATGAAGTCGCCACTGGACGGAGCGTGTCAACTCTACGCGGCGTATACACGCACGGTAAATACGTAGCGAGGATCGTGCGTTTACCACTTTCGATTTTAACGCATTTCATACGCCACTGCTAGGCCGGAATTGTCCGCGTCTCTGCCCATACGGAACTTTATTAAGCCAATCTAATCCAAATTTTACCTACGCAATTCTAACAATATTTTAAGAAGGAAATACCAGTTAAGAAGGTTTACGTTTTTTGCGTTGCTAAAAATTAAAGTCCTCAATAATTTAAAGCCATTGCTTGCTGTGACGGTAGGGTACACCTAGATTTACCATCGATTAATTCATTTTAAAATCGTTGCTTATAAATAAAAGTAAGCAATTTCGAGATGTTTATTGATTGATGCTAAGTTTATTGGTTTTATGTCTGGAGTTTTTAAGGTTGAAAGCGGCAATGACTCATAATTTAGATATGTTTCTTATTTTTAGGCCATTTGATAAACTGGTTTGTCACCTGCTTATCGGTGCTAATCGGTAAATCATAGTTTAGTGGCATAAAAAATACAATAGTATTTTAAAAAGTTATATTTATATTTTTTAAGCTTTTGTTTATATTTTTAGTAATGTATCGTTATTTAGTAAATCATTAGTCGGATATTATATATGGCCTATCATTTGGGGTATCACGTGTTTTTGCTTTATACCTACCAATTTTTATTAAGATCGGTCGAGTAAGACAGACATTAATTTAATAATAGAAGAATTGATGTCAGGGAGTCATAAAATGAATATGTATCACGAAATTTTTCAAAAAACATTGAGTGTACAGACCGCCTCTACAGATTTATGTAATAGCATAGATAGATGAATACATACAAAATTATTTTTCTCGCTAAGTTTATCTTCCAAATTGTTTTACAGAACTCGCACACTCGTTTACTTCCTTTCCAAAGTCACGTGTGATGTGTACGGAACCGTTTAGAAATCGATCAGTTAATGGCTGTGATGCGGATATCGTACATTCTGGCTCGGCACCGTGCTCATTTGTCATCAGTCACGACATGCCGATGAAAACGGAGAACAGAACAAGTCAGTGGTCTTGAGCCTTGGATCATTGTTCTTGGCGATTGCGATTGTTGCGTCTGGGAATGTTGTTTGTAAAGCTCCTCGTGAAAGCGCGTTTTCTCACCTGGCCCCGTCGAAGAAATAACCATTGGTTACCGTTCAAGAAATGCTGTGCTAAGTCAATGTTGTTCCTTACGTTATAACCAGCTCTAATCGAAAAGGAAAACGAAAATAATTATTATATCACTAAATTAAATATACATTGTGAAAAATTTTATGTAGCTGTAAGGTGCGAATTAATAATATTAGTGACAATAGTGCACTTTATAGCTCTAATTACGATTCGTTACAATTTTTAGTTTTTGAGTACATCTTTAATAAAAGTGTTACTAAAAATAGGCGGTCAATTCACTATGATGAAAAGATGTCGAACGAAATAGACACTGGTACTTTTCGTACAAATCGAAATGAAACAACAACGTTTACAATGCCCGAAGGCCACAGCATAGAGACTCAAAGACTTTGGTATATGCAGCACCATGGCCCAAGCGGCAAGCAAGATCAAGGATCTTCTGGCCTTCCTGGAGTAGCTGAGGTGACTAGAGGAAGCTAGTAACATCCTGCCCAACGCACAATACATGTCAAACGTACAGTTACGTGGAGTTACCATACAATAACGTCCATAAAGACTTTTCAAATTTGGATGGAAATGAATTTGGTTGTGATGTTGAATGGCCACTGAAATAGCCTCAATAGATTTTTCATTTAGTGAAATTAATGATTTACATATGACAATGACCTGAAGTATAATAAACAAATTATGTAATGTGTCATTATATGATGTAAACAAAGAGCGGAACAGACTGTGAATTATGAAAATCGAGCTGTGCACCCAACAAGCGGAAAATCGCCGCACCGTGCCATTAATAGCGGTCGGCGGCGTTGCCGCGTGCAACATCTCGTAAATCACATTTTTTCACTTTTGTGTTACTCATATCACATAATTGATTTATTAAATATTTGTTTGTAATTTCCCAATTTCACAACACTTTTGTGATTTCAATGTTTCAAATATCAAGATTATAAATATCGCATGCGGCACATATACATGAGTAGGTAATTTTTAGACTCGTCATCAATCGATTCCCGTTGGCAGATTTAAAAGCGATTTTAAAATGCCATGCAAAAATCATTACATGAAACGAAGTCTCTATATGGGGATATGAAACCATGCAAGGGCTGAAGATAGTTCTCATAGGTCTGTTGATTATTAACGTTACTCAGAATAGCTTGAGGATAGCTGAGAAAATCTAGAGTTCAGGAAAACCCTGACTTCCTAGTTATGGTTGGTGAACATTATAAAAATAAACGGTACTCCAAGTAATAATTATGATTAAAAGCGATTTATCATCAATCTCCTTTATAATTACATTATTATCTCGTACTATGTCGAATGGAGTTGTAACCCGGACGAGTTATTTCCTTATTTAATGTTTACTTTCCATTTCGTATTATGAAACGCAATGGTGCCCGTAAAAAATACGCCGGTCATAGAAATACATCAGTGCTAGAACCTTTCACCCTGAGCAATAGATGATAATCGTTTACAAAATCTCCCATGCACGATTCTGTAATGTTTCGCTATTAACTTGATGGTATAAAACATTACTAGGCATTTTATGCTACTACGTTGTATCGTTGTGCTTATGATTAGAATATTAAGTACGTGATTATTCGCTTAATTCTGTAAAGTCGATATGAATAAAAAAATCAATAAGTTCTCGAAAATAAATCAATTAATAAGTAATCGATACCTATGATTCGGTTTATTAATAATCGATATTTATACTCGGAATATAGATAATTAATATTATCCGTTATTTTTTGTAAACTCGAAAGAGGTTGTAAGTTAATTACCTGCGTAATAGAAAATTAAATCATTATTGTAATATATTTTGGATTATTTCTGTAATTTTGTAATTATTTAAGAATAATGAGGTATACTTTTACAGAACTGTTAAGGAAGACGGAGATTATAAATCGGTTTTATTTTTCTAAACTGGTCACGTACTATATTACACATGTCTACATCAACTTGCTTCTTTAATTGACCATGGGCAGTACGAGATGTAATTAGATACCAAAACAGGTTCTACGTTAACCCTTCGAGTTGCAGGGATTTCTTTGAAACATTTTTGTAAGTGTGAATTTTACGGCGAGACCGTTTACAATATTTAATTAAAGTATTTTTGTAACTTTGCTTCTATACGATATTTACAATTTTGTTGTTTTCATTATAAATAGACAGTTATACAAGCATGACAATATACATACAAAATTATAAATAATAATTATTTACTGTGATTTCACCATCATAATAGTTACTAATTTAAAATACTATAGAAGAATGATAAATTTTGGTAATAGACAAAAAATACCACAATTATTGGTGAATAGAAACGGTTGTGCATTGAAGGGTTAATTATTCTAACATCTATCGATTGGACAGGTTATCGTCAGATAAATACAGATCGCCCACACAGCCTCTGGCGTCAATTCACTCTCAATTTCTATTTAAATTAAGTGCATTGTGCAATGGGCTTCGAACTCTTGATTTATCTTACAGGCAGTACATTTTTTTATTATTTTATAATTCCAACCGAAACCCCTTAGGATTTAAATTTTTTGTCATCGCGGATATTACACATTATGAAATATCCGTAAAAACGAAGTAGATATTGAATGGCTGTTAAACAGTTCTTAAAAGTTCTTAGTAACTCCTTCCTTAATTTTCCTACATTCGAACTGTCAGTGAAATTATCACCGAAGACTGTAGATTAATTGATGTGACACGTGAACTCCACTGAGTTAAGTGCTTCGCAGTCACGACCGATGCTTTCTCTGCTGGTTCCCACTCCCATATTGTTTGCGTTTGGGCTTGTGTCATTGTTAACACTTGCTTGTTAATATCCTTGCCAAAACGTTGTAATGATTGACAGACTGCGATTGTTTTCTTAAACGGTTACTTAATTTGCGAACTCGTTGCATTGAGATCGTGGGACGATGTATTCGTAGAAATGGGAAACAACATAACTCTTATTGTAGACATAATTTCACCACAATTTTTTAAAAGGAAATAAGAGTGGCAAACGGCATTCATTCAGTGTTAAGTGATCGCTGCAGCTCATGACATATTAAACTCACCTCAATCAGACACATTGTCCTGTTTGGGGTCGATCATAGCTGCTGCTTGCTACTTCTGGGGCTACGTTGATGTTCTCAAAAACCCCTTAAACTGAAAAAAAATCTCGCACTGGTAATACCACCGCTGACTTAACTATCTATTAATATTATGATAATTCAAGTTAATTTATTTAATTATTATATTTTTAAATGCACATTTGAAAACGACATGCCATGATTTTTTTTGTTAAATTGCGGAACGATATAACTATCTTTTTATAATTATTTTTAATCATGACTTAACATGTTCTTTATAAAATTAAGTATGTGTTGTAGATATATAGAAAGCTTTGAAAAACGATGTTCGAATATTATTGCGGTATTATTAAATGTACGGCAATTTCACTATCTGAGTCACTATTCCAACTAAATAGTTCGAATCGTTATATCAGACCGTGAGCGTAAAAAAGTACAGTGACAAATTAGCAAATCTTTTTCTATAAAGATTCTTTTTGAAAATGATAGTTTAAACATGCATGCTTTATTTTTCATGTTTGGTGTATGAAGCGGTTAAGGGATCTTTAATATTGTCAATAAATATCTTACTATTTATTATCTAATGCTGTTCTATAGCTAAAACTGCTTAAAGAGACCATACAATTCGTCGGTTCTATGTAATATTACGCGGAATTACAAACGTGAGTTAAGTATGAAAATCGTTAATATTCCAGTTCAATGACTGGCGGGACTCTGGGACAACAAAGAAAACTTACAATTCCCACTAAAACATCTATGAGTCAGAATCGTGATGGTACGAAAGTACTGACCTTTAGTTTTAGTCTTGTAGGGGTTAGGGGCGACGGCGAGCGTCTGCTATTGAATTTGTCTCGACATGCTTGAACTCAATTTAATAACTAAAATTAAATCACTTATACCAACGATGTTTACATATATTTATGGATGTAGTTATCTTCTATCATGTATATTTATGAAAGTCACATAAAAATAACTCACGCCTGTATTCACATGAAGGTGTAGGCAGAGGTGAGCGTCACCCACGTTTTGTAAAGTTATGCTTAGGTCCCATACAAAGGTGGCGAGCCTATTGCCATTTAGCCGCATTCCAACCCTTATCACATTTCTAAGCTTCGTGCTTCTACTTGAGAATATTCCAGTCAGAAAAGTGCTACTGGTTTTTTTCTGACTGAAAGGTCATAAGCCTTTTCTATGTTATGAAGTATGACACGGGTTCACAGTCTACGTCATGGTAAGTAGTTATTGTAGGCCACAACATCTGTAACTTCAGGAGTTACTCTGTATTCCTGAGGACATAGATCTAACGACTAATATTCTGCATCTACTGGCTTTTACACCCATGTACTGAAACGATTCTACCGACATTAACGGTACTCTCACAAGCCGGACCTAAAAAGGAGTGGCATAGTTTATCGGTGAAAATATAGAAGGTTCATGCATGAATTTAAAAAAAAATATTACACGCAACATTTACAGTAATAACTGCCCCAAAAACTTAACTATAATAATATTTTTCCTCTTCATTCAATTACTCGCTTAAACATTTACCTTGATATTTAAATGAAGTAATGAAATGTAATACAATGTAATACATTTTTAATATGCGAAATTCTGTTTATTCTTTTAATGGACCGACGCAAAAACTTGAATTAGATAAGTTAAAGTTACTTTACACGAAAATCCTATTTAATGCTATGTAATATAATATTCGTCGTTGCCTTTTTGCCCCCTAGAGAGTAAACTAGTCTTATCATACCATCTCCTGGCAAGCTCACTTGCTAGAGTCACTGGCCGAGTTATGGTTTGGCTTTCGTCTATGTTATTAAAGTCAATTCCTTTTCATGAACTGGGTAAAACTAGATTAACTGATCAACCTTAGTTCATTACCCCAGGGCATGCATCACGAATATATAAGAGTACCATTCAGTTCTAAATGTTACACAGGTAGAGCTGTTTTTCATTTTTCTCTCTTATATTATGAAGTAGTACATGGGCTTCTAGTCTACCTAATCAGGTAGACAATCAATAAAATCAAATACAATCGTATATAGCTGCTGCAGCCCATCACATCTCTAACCACAGATCCGGTGCTACTTCTGTGGACATAGATCGAACGCCTCGCGTTCTGGGTAAGCTAACTTGACACCCTTACATCGAAACATACGTAGTGCGAACACTAGTGCGTCACCGTACAAATATGTGTGATGGTAATACCGATCCAGTCCAGATAAATATAAAACCCAACGCACGCAAAATACGCGTATAGTCGCGGAGTTACGGAATTCGTCCTACCATACCAATATAAAACCCTTTGTATAGATATAAAAGTTTATGACATAATCATTTTCTAATTTATTTCGTTCATTTAATTGAGGACAATCGATTAAACCTTATTATAAACAAATTAGCCAGTCACGATAAGATCAACATTGTAGATTGTTGATTTATAGGGCGCAGCCGAGCAGCCTCCTCGATCACATTGACTTAAATGAGTTATTAAAAACGCCATTGTAATGGTATATCCCCTATTGTTATAACGAAGGTTCCAATGCCTGGCTTCAATTATTGGATTGGATTCAAATATTGGATTATTTTTTTGTGACCGAAGTAGGATACGGGCTATTTTGACGGTTGTAGCTAGAAACCCAAAGCTTATTTAAATTGTTGTTTTGTATAATGAGTTTCTAATAATAATAACTTTTTTTCATGTCAGGGAGTCTCACATATTATGCTATAACTTTACAAATTGAAAAATAAAAATTTTTCTCGCCACGGCTATCGAACCCGCAATTTTTCGGTTCAGAGATCGGATCACGACCGTCTGCGTCAAGGAAGTGATCAAAAGTAGTTTAACATCAAGAATCTCTTGTATAAAGCTTGCATCCTCTCGTTTCTTTTGCATATAATGTCAAGTTTTTATTACAACTTATATTTATCGATCAATCGATTTGACCAACTGTTTAATGTATCCTATGTAGTTATTATTTATGATTTCAATTGCCATTAGTCAATTCGTACTCAAATTATTAATGCTGAATATATACGAAAAAAAATATAAATACAATTTTGTGATACATCATCATGTGCGGTATCTATCTCTTTGTATCCCTGTTCCGTACCACATCTGTTGCTATTTCGGAGTCTGTACTCTCTGAGATGAAACAGTTTTGATCTACGCACATAACATTTCAAGGTTATTTCGAAATGCATGTGAATACAGCACGAGTGGAATGAAGCATATTGATAAAATTCTAGTTAACGTGTCATTGAGGTTATCAGCAGGTATAATAACTATTTGCAACAAAGTAATAAGACATTGTTTGCAAAACACGCAATGCAAAACATGTGCAATTAAATCTGTAAAAATAAATGTAAATAATAAAGAAAAAAATATACAAACAAAAATAATTAAAATTGATCTGTGTAAGAAAATAACTCATAGATTCATTGATATTTGTAAACATACATTACCAACATGTTACAATATGTTACTCAATTATTGGAAGTAATAAAATATAGAATTGAATCTCAAATTTTCCTTCTACTAACAAGAAAAAAACCAATGAATTGAGATTATTAAATTCATTTTAAAACACCCAAAAAAGGTTCAATTATCAAAATCGGTACATATTAGTTGATGTCATCTAAATGAATGTGGGTACGGTCCTTATCTCTATTATTAAATTGATATACCACTTCATACTAAGGATTGTCCAATACAGGTCCAGTGACTCACTCGAAAGCTGAATCAGATTGCTATTTTAATATTCCGCAGCTTATGTGTATGTGCAAAGAATACGAAACCTGTTTATTTACTAATATAGCAATTCTGTAAAATAATATTGTTTACTTTTATAAAAAACATTGGATGTAGAAAAACTGGACAAGATAGAGAAAAGACGACGAGACATACGACAAGAGTAAGTCGGTCGTATGCCCTTCGAGGGAGGTGTTACGAGAATTAATTCAGTCTGGCTGGCAACGGATTAAAAGCTCCTCTGGTGTTGGAACTATTCGTAGGCGACGGTAACACTTACCATCAGGTGATCATTCGTCTGCTTGTTTGCTTTCTTCACACTATACAAAAAAAAGTCTTCAGAAGGCTGCTCGATTAGGAAGAGTCTAATAGTTTATTGTCTTACTAATCAGATTTTGCGCCTTTTGAACCTATTTATACAACATGGCCAATCCTAAGTACTTATAAACGCCCATGTGCTTAATAAGTTTATAAGTGAAAGAGATAGTATTGTTTCGCTATATCCTTTGTTTAGTAGAAAGGCCCGGACGCTTTCAATTTTCCACGCCACTGTCGCCACAACAAAGCGAGGCGCGTGTTTTGGTACGCGGCACTCGGTACTCGGACAGCATAACTTAGTGAAGGCGTTTGACATTCGGTACGCGTCCCCCTGATTTGGTGGGTCATCCGGTGAGGCGCGACCTTAGATTTTGTAGGACGAGGTATGCTAGCGATAAGATTGAATTTACTCGAACGTTCAACGCCAAAGAATATGCTTCAAATTGGGATTTTCACGTAATCATATAGTAACATTTTTTATTGAAAATTGGAGTAGCAAATAGTCATGTAGCATGCTAGCCTTATATACCCTGTGTGTGCCGGCTGGCATACCCTTCAAGCTGAAACAGAAATAGGTGTGTTAGTGGTACTCCTCCGGGCGAACCTGATTATATTCTACTAACGATTCTTACTTATTACTTGTTTTGGTTTAAGATATTCGGGAATCATAACTTAGCAAGGCACTTCTGACATTCGCATCGCTCGCATATAAATTGCTCGTTTAAATATATGAGATATAATAATATTTCTTTATCTGTTACGTGATGTGTACAATTCTTTGATGTCAATGACTGATCGCATGTCCAATAATGATAGAAACACGTACGAAACCATACGACGATACTGTGTGGCTTACTCAGCTCGGCAGCACGCGATTCACGGAAGTACCTAGATATATGTGAAACATCAGTCTGTATGGATTCCCCACATTTTCATTTATCGATGAAAATATATTAATTTCTTTTACAGTGTTCCAATAGACTGACTGTTTCCAACATATTACGATTGAAACAATTAACAAGTAAACAATAATAAAATGACCTATATTTTTATTCTTACCAACTATAACTATTGTTTACCAAGCTATTAGAAGATATTTCTTTATTTATTGTTGGAAAGGAACTTGTACATCGCATTAAAATAAATGAATCCAAATTTAACATTCATCAATGCACTTCCAACTGAGTGACGTCTAACACCATAATCCACAAATTTCATGTAATCGCCTTGACATAATAGCCTCTCAATTAGCATTTCCAACAAATACCACGACATTCGACGTGGCCTTACCGTCTCGTCGCCTGTAGTAGACAAGTATAATTTTCTAATATCATGTACATACTTAAAAAAACATATATTCTACTTTATTCATAATTGATATATTAGGAGTGAAAGAAAATTATTTTGCAGCTGAAAATATTTGAAAATAACATAAAAGAAACCACGAAAACTTTCTAAGGTTCACAATTATATTATTATATTTTAACGCATATCACAATACTGCTTCATGTAAGGTTAAAAGAACAGAAGTAAAGTTAAAAAGAAAGACAGAAGTAAAAATTCACTCTCTCATCTTCAGAACAATTTAGTCTTAATTATCAATTAGGGGGGACGTAGCGCAAACAGGTCGTTGGCAGCGCGAATTTAGAAGCGGGAAAGGTCGAAAAGCTGACTCATACTTATGATTCGTTTCATACATCAACTCTCGGAAACCGAGATTGTTAGATATACTAATATTAGGAGACTACTAGCACATCCACGTAGTACCTATACCAAGGATGTATGTGTATCACGTATGGAACCAACCAAATCTCGAACTTATTTTTTTTATATTATATATATTGAAAATTTATAGAGAATTACTCTATTTTTAAAATTAAATTGATATTATATTAATATCAAAACATATATATTTATATAATATTTATATTTATACAATAATTTGGATACTTAGAAGCAATAAATGGAACCAATGGAACCAATTTTGTGACCTTCGACGCATAATAGACGGTTCGTTTCCATTTTTTCTCATGGCCAAATTACAATAGAACAAAAACCTTACAAACATGGAATCCAAGCAAAAACTGCGAATCAACTATGAGTCAGAAGCACCTTGTGTTTTGAAGGCTCTGCGGCCTCCAGTTGCGCTCACGTGAACGCTTGTAACTTTTTTCTACGGAACTAACTTTTATAAAATACAATTAATAATATCTACAATACGTTTTAGGAAACTTGCAACTTACAGTCCAGCTTTCATAAGATTCCCTTGCTAATTATACTATTTAATTTTATTTACAATATTAACTGTTAAAGTCTAAGATATCGTGACTGCCAGAACTTAGTTATGTTGTAAAAGCTGTAAGTTTTCAGCGCATGCCAGCCCGCCATGAAGTTCGGATCATCGTAGCTTGGGCAGATATTTTGTTTGTTTCTCTGGCCAGGTATCACAACTTCTTCGACAGGTTACTCAAGTAAGATATATAAAATTCAATCATAAATATTGTTTTTCACACATCTACAAATATAAAGGCGATATGCCCACCATTTCCAGTCTCTTTATTCACGTTTAATAAATGCAAAGATATTAAAACACTGGTATAATGACCTCTTGACGGAAGACAAACAATGGACAATTTAATATTATTTCACCATTCTTTCGTGGTTGCCCGCCGTCGAATAATAGCGTCATCCATTCTTCGCGGTATAGAAAATGGTATTTTAATCCGGGACGTTACACTTTCAAAATGTCTATCATTGCCCGAATAATCCACTGCTTCTGTGTTAAATTATAATTATTAAACAATTTAATTAAAATTATATCATTGATTCGTTTCAGTGTTAAGTTGCATGTAATCGGGATGATTTGGCGTTATTATATAGAATAGCGACCAAGAAGTAGCAACGTTTATATGACAAGAAACAAATTACGTAAAGAACTGTAACTGAGATTAGCTAACAAAAAAAAATAGTAATTGTAAAGAGCGTGAAACTTAGCACTATAAAAGCAAACACAGAATGATTCCAATAAGTAAATTTCACTTTTGCAAATAGTCGTGGGAATCTGGTGCAGGCATCGCCGCGACCCGGTTCTGTTCGCGGGGTACGTGAACGAAACCGCCAGTGTCTCCTACGAATATATAAACTTAAAACAGCCTAAAACATTTGGCCCGCAAAGAAAACTTTCTCGGCTCACTTTTATTTGCTCTTGCCTTGGGGCGATGCAAGTGTGTCCTTGCTTGTAAATACTTAGCGTCGGTCTAGATAATACAGACTTGAACGAAGTAAGACTCACGCGACTAGATAATTGAAGGTGAATATTTTGCAGCTCTGTATAATAGTAACGCCAATTGTAACTATTGAATTAAATATGTATTGTTTCATGTATATTGTTTGTTGTTTTGGTGCAATAAAGAGTATTTATATTGTATTGTATTGTAACTAAAGGAGTTTGTTGCTGGGAAATTATAACACTGCGTACACTACATATATCATACATTAAACATCCAATGTGAAATATTAATTTTAAAAAAAACAGTGCAACATTGTATTCAGTCAAACAAAAACAAACAAGACTAAATAGACGGAACGTAGAAGATAAACCCATTTTTGAAAAACGGAGATTTCTCATATGAGAACGACGTTACAATTTGAAGGAAGCAACCAAACACCGAGTTAAAAGCCAAGATACGCCAACACGTATGCAAGAACGTGGAGTAACGACGTCTTTAAAATCGTGCGTCCCATTATGCGAGTGGTAGCAACGCGAAGACGTGAATGGGTCATTACTGGAGGCTTGGCTAAGCGTTTCCTACATTGCGACGCTACACCGCGATGTTACAATGTACCACTAGCTCTTTTCACGGTTGCCATGTGGGAATTTTTCTTTTAGTCTCAAGTCAGTTGGAACTTGTAATTTGGAGTGGACAAAATTCTTGGTAATATATATTATCTTGTCATAATGAAATTTCGTCAAAATTACTTACTTATTGCACTACTCACATGGAGTCATCGTTCTCTTCCAAATCATCAATTTTTTCGAAAATGATAGTAGACAAAAATGCAATAGGAAATATCTACATATATAATTAAAGCTATTGAGAGAAGGTAGGATATAAATCCTGCAATAAACCTGCTAATGATAGTTTAGATTTGACTACCAACAGACAGACAATTTTGGTTGTCATTGTCGTGTTGCACGCAACAACAAAAAATAACTATTGAAATGAGACAGAGTTGACTTAATGCATACGATTTTGCGAGACAACGATACTTCATGGAAGACATTTGCGTCTATTATCGAAAGCGTGACCAAACCGAACTAAAAACGAGAGGATCAGTAAAAGTGTTACTAAAAAGAGTCATTCAAACGCTATGGACAAACAATCTCACGGCAAACCGTAACTAAACACTATTCGTATCGTGCGGAGTTTGGAAATTAATTATTTTTAGAAATTACGCAAACCCCTACACGAATAGTTGGTGGTTTTAGTATTAACAAACAATAGACTTGCGAAACGTGGCAGTTTTTCTTAGAATGAAAATACGCAAGCGTTTGTTTTATTACATAACATTCATTTTAATGATATTATTATTTATATTACATGCGTTGTTTCTGTAATTTTTTTTATATGATTACAATCAAAATAGGAAATTATTATTAGCCCTCTCAAGTGGCAATATTTCGCGTTAGTGGTCAGTAACGACAGCCTTTTGGTAAATTTGTAGTTAGTGTTTATATAAATTAACCGTTGTCAGTTCAAAATTATGGTGATTATTAGTAGAGAATAACTACATACGTTACAGAAATTAATATTATTAGAAGTAGCACTTTAGTGTACTAGAGTGGCATGGCCAGTTTGAGTAGAAATACGCATTCGCCATAAGGTTTACAATTGGAACCAGTCGCACCATATCATTAACCTACATAGCTGTTATGTCATTCGTCTTAACTCCTAATCTATATGTGTTAATGTGATCGTTTCAACTCAACTTAGCAACATGTCTGTCAAAAACATTAGAAGTAGTGGACTGTATAAAAACAGAATGAACCTATTAACCTACCAATATCTCAGCTTCGGAGGAAATGATAAACGAATATTTGGAAGGTAAATAAAGAATTCATAATTGGCGAAGTTATGATGAATATGCACACTCCTTTGCTTATAGGTATTTCATGAAAGAAAAATACCCATCATTTATTTACTTTAACATGAAATACACCTTTTATGATGAGTTTTTTTTAATGGAAAACAGCTCTTTTGTTTGCAATGGCAGGAACGATCCGAATGTCAGTAGAATCTAAATAGCCTATTGGAACCTGACTTCGCTTACCGATATTTATATATATCTACGATAACAATTTGCTATGCTATGTTTATGCACCTCAGTTCATACTACTGGATGACCTCCGTGGCGCAGACGGTGATGAGCCGCTTTTTGAAACGTGAGGTCGCGGGTTTCATGTCTGGAATAACCTTACGGGTGGCAGAACATGAATATGTTCGACTTCGTCGGTACCACCATCACACGTATTTGTGCCATGAAACAATAGTGTTCGCACTACTTGTGTTTTTATTTTATTTTATTTAATTTCTTTGGCTCTCTAACAAATGTATACAAAGACATTGATAAAACATAATTTATAAAATATTAGCCCAGTGTAACAATTTCTATTAATGAACACAACATGCATTATAAGTAACGAAATTAAAAGTATACAGTGTTTCGGTGTAAGCGTGTGATAGCCAGCATACGCAGAACATGAGGCGTTCGATCTATGTCCTCAAAGTGGCACCGCATTTGTGATTACATGTTATGGGTTGCAGTAGCTACTTACCAGCAAGCCCGTGTGCTACTTC
>DWIE01000305.1:0-16735 GCA_018248235.1 Choaspes benjaminii
GATATTTATTATTATTATGTACATAGCGTATCGCCGAGGATTACAATCTATCAACCATATACATACGCAAGTCTACAGCCTATTGTTTTACTTTTAGAATTACTCTAATGTTTGACAACACCTGCGCATGCGGCGATAATTATCAGTCATCGAAAGATTCATTTCAATTAATTTAAAGAAGATTATTTAAGAGAGAATTTATCTCGCTATAATATTTTAGCATTTTCTCTTACATTTATTATGCATATAAGCAATTATATCATATTGAAAAATAAACTTAATATTTTTATTCACATAAAATATCACTTACGGTGGTGTTTTTTGTCCCTGGGCACATTTAAGCAACAATATTGGCAAAATGCACAACAATAATGTTTTTAAAATCATGTTGGAACAGTTAACATCACAACGTGAGATCGTCTCTCACAATAAGCGCGGCGACCGTGTTGCCTGGTCGACTCACTACTACTGCACCTACTGAGAAAAGTGTTTTCCGTTCACAGAAGATAAAGCCTGCGCTAACGCCGGGTTGTTGAATCCGAGCTTTTAAATACGGAACGAGTAAATTAACATTTCGCAAGTTAAATCGCTGATAGTCCTCCGACTCTACGTGCGTCAGTACATACGTAATGCATATCTTAAGTCTATAGAGTTTTGTTAAAACCATTTTAAACAGATATTGGGGAGATATGAAGAAGCACACCAGGTTACTTATTATACTGTGTATTTTAAATAGCAATTCAAACATTTTTGACAGCATGAGGCTGCATACAATTTACTGAATAGGTAATAAAATTCAAATCTTGTAATAGATTCGTTAATCTTTCAAAATGTCTCTCAGTGTATGGTAAAGCGCCTTCGATGAATCTATCCAGAGAAGGCACTTTCAACGAGCCGTTAATAATTTCGGGAAGCAAAACATTCAACACCAGTTGTGCAGCATGACACGTTTTGTTATTTGTATTCCATTCTGAGGCAAATTTTAATAATGTTTCCTTTTGTGTATGATTGATTTCTTTAAGTGTTTCACAAAGTTTGTTACTTCCAAACTTTACGACCTCATTGACAATTTTTAAAACGTGTAACGGCCTTTCCATCCGTAACGCTAGTTTTAGTGCTTTAACTAATTTTTTATCATGCAATAAGTTCATCAACTCCTGTTCTTGTAAAATGAGTTCTTCTTTTTCCTTAGCCAGTTTTTCTCGCCGTTCTACTGATACATCCTTTAAAGATACCAATTTAGAATCCGATCCACCAGTAAATATAATTGACTCGTTTTTATTCACAGCTAAAGACCAAACTTTACCATCGTGATTGTCGAGCGACATTTTAGTTTCTGACGTTTTAATGGTCCAGAGTTTAAGAAGTCCATCTGCTCCAGTCGAGATGATTTGCTGACCTTTTGATAAAAACTGGATTTTTAATACCGAACTTTCGTGGCCCTCAAATGTTTTTAAACAACTTAAATCTGCTATTGACCAAAGTTTCATAGTGCAATCTGCTGAAGATGTTAGTACGACTTGATCTACAGGTGAAAATCTTACACACCATATCCCTCTCCTATGTCCTTTTAAGATACCTAATAACGACAGTTCTTCTGACCAAAGTTTAGCTGTTTTATCTTGCGAGGCAGTAGCAATGAGTTTGTCATTTGGTGATACAGCCACGCAATTAATATCCATATTATGTGCAAGTACAGTGTCATTTGATACAATCTGCATATCAGTTGAGAATTCTTGAGGAACCGCCCAAACTTTCAAACAATTATCCTGACTACAGGATGTAAAGAAATCTGATGAAGCCTGTGAAGTGAAAACAGTCCCAATAGAAGCAGTGTGCCTGCTACCAATTCCAACGCATCTTATTTTATAATCATCATCCTGCAGCCAGATTCGTACTGTATTATCTTTGCCACATGAAACAAATATCTCAGGCCTAGTCGGAAATACAGCAAGAGCCAAAACTATATCAGTATGACCTTTTATAAGATTGCAGTTCATGCTCTCTATTTCGTAGCATTTTAAATCGTGACTGTTCGTAGCAACAACAATACGACTTTCATCTTTGCCGATAAATATAATATCTAAAACTTCATCAGTGAAACCAATCATTTGTTTCATGCAATTAAATGATTCTAAATCATGTATAATTATGTTATGATCGACTGTTACAACAGACAGAAAATTACGAGCTTCATTTAATAATAGATGTGTTATTGATAAACCACCTTCTTCAGTGGCCGACGAAACTAGACTGTTTGTTTGTTCGTACATGAGACGGCTTGTCTGTATATCCCATACTTTCACAATTCCCTTTTCTCCAGCACAAGCAACATATATTCCGATAGTTTCAATTTTCTTTTTGAAATTCGGTATTTTAAAAGAAGGCGGTAAAAGTAACATGCTCTCAATACTTTCGTATACGGGAACAACACGTAAAGCTTTACTTTCATTTAGTTTCCAAAGTATTAGCACTCTGTCTCTTCCAGAACTCACCATATGCTCTCCATCTGGTGTGAATTGTAATGAAGTAACTTTACTAAAATGTCCAGAATATAGTACTAGCTCCTTTCCAGACTTGGAATTCCATGATCTAATTTTTGTGTCATCTGCTGCACCAAAAATTAACTCTTTTGAAGTGTCTGTGTGATATTTTAAAACAGTAAAAACACCAATTGCGCCACGTAAACTACTTGTACAAGTGTAATGAGTCAGGTCCCATAGTCTTACATTACCATCAGTACCTCCTGATGCAATATTTAGATCTTCAAAGTCAAAAGTCAATTTAGCTATTGCCCCCTTATGACCTGATCTCCAAGCTTTTTGTTGTTGTCCAGTCTCTCTATCCCATAATTTTATTAGTCCACTTTTGTGTGCTGTGACAACCATTTTATTATTGTGAGATAGTTTAAAAGTATAGATTTGGTCAGTTTCATCCTTGTCATCCAAAGATTCACCAATGGTAAGACTATTTGAAAAAGTGTTAATATCAATTACTTTGATAACATCACTGCATTGGCACAAGAAGAAACCGCCATCTGTAGTCCACTGAATGTCTCCACCTTTATAGTATGCTTCATATTCCCCAGTTTTTTCGTACCTTTAAAAAAGAAAATTGCTGAATCAAGAAACAGTTATCAAATTTGTTTATTTGTGACCGTATCAATTTTTGTTACAGAAACACTGAAATGAGAACACTACTGTTTCATGAAACATGCCATGGAATTACATACAAATGGCAGAGATGTGACGATGGCACTAACACAATGAATTATGAAATATCTACCCAAAATATTTCCTAAATTAATTAGTTGTCACACTGAAGTTATTCCTAACCTAATTAAACCTGCAACCTTACATTTCACAACCTCCTTATCATCAGATAAGGATGATCAGGTGATCCTGTGCCACAGCCTACCAATTTTAAAAAGGTGTATATTTAGGACAGTTTTTTTAATTCTACAAATTTAAAACTTGTTGGTTATAGAACTTTCATGTTGGATTGGGTTGGTACCATTGTCACACCTATTTGAGCCATAAAACCAATAGTGTTTTCACTACTTATGTTTCAGTGTTACGGAACTCATACCAGATAAAACATGTTGACACCAACTAACATAAAACAATCAAAATCAAAGACAATTGACAAACAACATATTCATTAAGATCCTAGTAAGGATTGCATAAGAATATTAATAAAATAATTTAGTTAATGGGTTTCATTAGTAGCTCTGTAGCTCTGTTGTGTTCAACATATATTTTTTAAAAAAATACATATTGAGTACATGCAGGTGATACATGCATTTATGGCCATATATTATATGTAAAAGTGCCAACATTAGACATAGCTTCATGTTGGACATGTTCAAAGAATGTATGGGATAATTTGAACAAAAAAAATGAAATATCTGGGATCAAATTCCATTATTTAAAGATGAATATCATTACTTTTATGATTTATATATCTTAGTCAAATTTTAATTTAATTAAATTCGATTTTTCTACAAACATTTTTCTCATTTTGAGGTAACATAAAATACCATCTGCACATATATACAAAAAATAGAAAAAAGAGGATCAAAACTTTGGGAATGATTTCTTTAAATATTATAAATTATGGATATATCATCGACACAAATTGTCTTCAATTATAAAATAAATATTTAAAAACCAGTTTTAACTAAAACCTTGCCTATTTAAGAACAAATAAGCTACAATTATTATTATTATATGATTAATTTTACTATCATGATCCTAACCAATAAAACATGGCATACAATGTTATCACATAAAATATGTTACTAAATAAGGACTGAAGTATTTTGAAACATATAGAAAAATTACTCACACTTCCTTCAATAAACTGGTCATTTTTATATAAAATCTCAATTTATTTAATATACCACAAATATAATCACAAAATTATCACGTTTTCAGTGTTTCGGGATTGTGTTCATGTGTTGACACTGACAATATATCTTCTTAAAAATATCTATAGCTTCGGCTATTTCGGCATACAGCCTATCTATCCTACTGCAATATTTTAAAATATGAATATTAAAATGCAGATGTTGCATTTTAATATTTCTTATGGGGTGATTGACAAGAAATCACAATTTCTAGTTCGCACAGCATTTATTGAGCCCGGGAGACGAAGCAAAATCGGCACATTTAAGCGCTTTGTGCATTAGGATTAACAAATAACGTTAGCTACTCTGGAAATTCCTAGAAATGGCTGTCATTATTCTGTCAAGTACTGTCAACATTAGACGTCATTACTTCTGTAGTACCTATAAATAAGTAAAGTGATTTAGTTGAAACGTCAGGCCCAGCTGATTTAATTTGAACTATAAAGTCTATATGTGTTTGTTTATTACTAAAATGACCTGTTTACGAATAGGAAACCCTCTATTAAAGAAATTGTCTTATATAAACTTTAAGCGATACTGTAGCACCAGCCAATTCGAAACAGTTTTTTCCTTACCATCTATAAAATACATTTCTTTGATCAACCGTCTTAAAGTTTATCATATATTTGGATCATGTATAGCCATTCCTGGTTGTAAGCTGTTGGAAATAGCCAGTGTAGCTCCAGAAAGCACTTTTCTGATGAGTTCATACATAGGAATAACAGGAGCAATTGTATTGTCTCTAGCAAGTCTACCATTTCGAAATGTTATAGGATTCCTATACATTAGCAATGACAACAAATTAATCAAGATATCTTCAGTGGATTTCTGGGGGAAGAGAAATGATAGAATAGTAGCAGTTGATGATTGGATACCACTTCTAGATATGGGACCAAAAAAAACGGATTTGATATATCTCACTCCACAGTTATCGGATGGTACCAAATATAAGTTATTAGTAAAATTTGGTGAAGTGATGAACTCAAAAAAAATAGGCGAAGTATTAGAATGAGTCACTAATAAATTGTACAACTATTGCACTTAATACATTTAGTACTACAGAAATGATGGCTTTGTGTGCTTAAGAATGATTTTTCTCCCATGTAATGGAGCAGAAAATGGTTATGCAGACCTCCTGATGCTATGTGATTAGTGTAACCCATTGTCAGTTGTATATGGCGTCAAACAGATTCATAGTCCTGTTTGAGGTTGAGCACAATGTATTGTTGTATCCATAACAACTCATCAGATCAGTCTCTTAGTAGAAATTTGTGAGTAGTAGTAGAAATAGTGTGGTAGTCGTCACTGGGGCTAACCTACAACAAATCTACCACCACTTATCATAAATAAGTAAATAAGATTACATAAAATTTATAATTGTGTAAATATGTACAGTAGTATAGACAAGGATAATAAAAGGAGTAGTGCATATGTTTTGAACAAGAAAAAAACAATTTATGTATTCAATTATTCTATTACTTAAATACAATTTTTGTGTGAACCCAATTATTAAATACCTGAAAAAGTCTATTAAGATACAATGAAAATCAACCAAAGTGTTTTATTTATTTGTGTAATGCTGCCATATAAAAATGGTTGCTATTTTACTTAATCATAATTATTATCTGTTTGTATATACAATTTTATTACAAAATTACATCTATACATATCATTTCAAGTTGTTATAATTAACTAAAGGATCTGCGAAGATGCAAAGTGTTTGTCTATGTTAATATTTAAGAAAGTGAGAATGCATTGAACAATATATATATACATTAATAAAATAATTTTTGTTAACGTTCCTAAAAGGATGCATGCGAACAGATTTACAGACCAAATATGTTGAAATGATAAAATTCATAGAGGAGTTTGGTCATGGGCAAATGTTTATGTGGACAGTGAATTGATCACAGGTGGCTGATATAAAGGATGGTCTACTACATCAAAACTGAGCATATTTGTAGCAATCAACTGCTGACTAGATAGCTATACTAGCAAATTTGCCGCTAAATGCACTGAATGCATAGTGTTTGTGCACACTCAATTCAAAATAAATTCATAACATAGAGGATGTAAATTCAAGACAAATGATGACTTGCAAGTTTCAATAACTGCAATGCTAGACAGTCTGTTCCACTGGTATTAAAAATATCTATAACAATAAGTCTATTCTTATTTCTATTACAAATTATGACTGTACAAAAAGTAACAAGCGAGAAATTTACCACTTATGTTGGTATTACACCCACAAATAAATTTTAACAATAAAAATTCAAAACATATCTGCAGACCAACCTGTACACCAGACAAATTGGCTGAAACAGAGCTTTTAACTTTTAGCATTGGCAAAATGGCAATAGAATCTCATCTCAAACAATTGGGTTGTACAGGTAATGTAGAAATAAAAATATGGCCTACATGGTGTTGCAGTTAAAATATTTTATCTGCACCCTACCAAATAGTTTGAGATAAAAAATGAAACTAAACGGTCTTGTTTTATGTTCACTTACCACCTATGTGTTTAAATGAGTCTCCATACTTTAATTATAACAAAAGAAAGAACAAATATACAACATATAAAATTAAACATAATATCAAACCTCTGGAACAGAATTAATATTAATATAACTAATAATCAGATGCATACAACTTATTTATGATGACAAACTAGCACATGAGACCCATACTATCAAAAAGCTTACCATACATTTTGAGGAATAAGTTGATCATATTTCTCATTAGTGCAATTGCAATAAAAAGATTTCAGAAATTTTTTCTACTTTTTCTAATATTATATACTACATTTCAAACAGTAAACAATACATATGAAATTTGAACTCATCTACTTCTCTTCAAGATACTGAATGAATATTATTAATTAGGCAAGTCAGTGTAAATAAGTGTCAAACTTTTAAAATAAATATATAAATAGGTACAACAGTCGAAGTGCATAATATCAAATAAGACTTGCGACTTGAAATATTTCTACAAGGTGCTACTGATTTGTAACAATTAATCAACCCAGGCCTGAGCTGGCTGGTCCGTAGTGAAAGGGCTCACTCCATTTCTTTCCATGGCATCCAGTACTTGACATACATGTGCAGCTACGTCTGCTCTACTCTGATCAATACCTTTGATGAATGGGTGTTCTAGTAACCTGTTGTACTTTGGTCGCTGGGTTTCTTCTTTGATAAGGCAAGTATTAACAAAGTTGACAAAATTGTTGGAAAATGCATTATTCTTATTTGTGAGCCGAGGTGGGTCACCTTGCACAACTTGCTGAAGTTGCTCAAATACTGAACCCCACCGAGGATAAGGAAATGCTCCTGTTGCTACTTCCATTAATGTAATTCCTAGTGACCACACATCTGATCTGACATCATATCCTCTGGCTCGACCGGGATCAATCCTCTCTGGTGCCATATATGGTCGACATCCTGCATCACGAGTCCGAGCTATCGAGTCAACAAGTTTACCAGATATACCAAAATCACATAGTTTTATGTTACCTCTTCTGTCTAGTAAAATGTTTGATGGTTTGACATCCCTGTGTATTATTTTTAATTTTTCTTTTAAATAATTTAAAGCTTTAACAGTAGCAAGAGTTATTTTAGCTATGATAGTTTCAGGTATCCGAGTTTGCATCCTTTCACATATGAATTTGTAAAACTTATCTAGAGAGGTATCCATTAATTCCATACAGATCCAACAGTCACCTTCTTTGAACAGTGCTCCATAGAACTGTACAATGTATGGACAATCATTGCTTTTCATCACTACTTCAAGATCCATTAGTAACTGCTTCTGCTCCTTTTCGTCCACAGTAGAGCGGATACGTTTAACAGCCATTACTTTACTAGTTTTTCTATGAACCATTTTATTTACAGCTCCAAATGCTCCTCGGCCAATTTCTCCAAGGTCCTGCAGGTCATCTGCTGTGAAATCATACACCTCTGTTGCAGATAACTGCAGCTTCCCTGATGACTGCATGGATGGGTAAATCCTACATCTATCCCTTGTGTTTTCAGGCAAAACATCCCTGATCGTTCTTGGTGGTATTCGTGATCGCTGACTTGTAGGATTAGAACTGAATGGCATAAAAGCCTGACCATCCCCAGATGGCCCGCCGAACTGCAGATCTAAGGGTTTACGTTTTTCCGTACAAAATAAATTTAATTCAGGTTTCGGCATTGTAGGCCTGCTGGGTCCTTGATTTGACGACACCTCGCCATTCTTCGACATTTTTATAGTATACAGTGTAGAAGTACAACACGAAAGATGGATTGTGTGTATATTAAGAATTTTCTGTCAAAATCTCCATTTGAAAACAAAAATTATGCGGAATGTTTCTTTTTCATATGAAATAACAAATAAACGTTTCACATAAATTATGCATTGTAGTCGTATTCCAATACACACGGAAGATTTGACAATACGTGATAAATGTTACCAGTTCATATTATTGTAATATTTTGATGAGTGAATGTTACCGTTTAGTCACCAGAGTATATATAATGGTCACAAAATTTGTAACGTTCTCATTATGTTTTATTTCTCTTACGCTGTACCATAATCGCTTGGGTCTTAATCTTAATAATAGTTTTATGTAGACAAATGTGCTATCTTTTGTCAATCTTAAAAATATTAAATTACATTTTAAAAAGTAGCAGTCAATATTGTCTTAACTATATTCTCGGAAATAATCGAGATGGCTACTATGCGGTAATATTAGACTCATATATCATGTCTATGATAAGCCCAGAAATACCACAATATAAAAATGACAACTGACTGCCTACATTTTTTGCATAAATCACCAAAATCATAATTTCAATGCTGCTTATTAGGCAATGTTTGTTTGTTCGGGTCTTATCTTGCTACAAAATTGATATTAATTATTAAAACAGTTATTGTTCATTATAGATTTTGTTATGATAGTTAACTCTATTTTTGACTGGGCGTAACTAAATAAATAACATAATAAAATACTATATGTGCGAATTAACCTCTTGTGGAAAGGGTTATTTACTGCAAACGTAGTGATTGTGTTCTTTATCCTTATTTTTACAAAGTCAAATTCATCTATTCAAAATAGATTATTTTTTAGTACTTTCTGTCGTCAAAATACAATACAGTCACAAAAACCCAGCCCTCCAAGCTACGACATAGCAGCTGTAATAAATGAATGGCTGTGCCCTTCCTCTCAGGGCTAGAATAATTCGCCCACCCCTCACCGCTTCCTAGTCTTATACTGGTGGCGCAACAAACTGCCCGGGACACATGCCCGGTTGTTTTTTTTAAATATAAACATGTTGGGTAGAGCTGGTGGCACGGTGGTAGTCACATCCTTAAATAACGCGATATTTCAAGTTATCCATTTTGTTAATAGGATGTAAAAACCAAATGACCCAAAAATAAATGAAAGATTAAATTTGAAACGCAATGTAGGCACATTTGAGATACCCAACCAAACGCCAGAATATTTGAGAAGCCAGTTCGACAAAACGCTAATTCCATATGTAAGGGAGGGAGTAGCAAGGGCTTAATACATATTAACGCAAAGATTGTAACGCCCTCTGTATCGTTCCACTACAGGTCCGCGGCCGTCGTAGGCGACGTCCAACGTCATAGATGACGTGAATATTCACGAATTTACGACGGCGTCGCACCCACTTCGCCAATACGATATAGGTTGGTCACAGAGGGTTTTACCAAAAAACAACAATGGCGACAAGTTACTTTACATTACCGAAATTTACATACGTAAATTTACATTACCGAAAAAGACTTGAGTTACTTCCCAGTTTTTGATTGATAACAATTAATTAGTTTCATGACCAAGTTGTTATTGTACATGTTTCATGGAACATAAATTTTGCACAAGTTTATTGTTTCTCTGGTTGTTTATAATGGGGTAATGGGCAATGCGGGCGTTTAATGGATTGTATCTTAAGTGTACATGAGGAAAAGTTTGTACAGGGCAGCCTTATAACTTGTAATAAAGACAGAGCTGCTGTACATAGATAAATTTAGTATACAATTACTATTATTATTATATTAATTGTTATTCATAGGAATAAAATGCATTTAATGATACTAAATATTTTGAATACAAATTGTATTTTATTATTCTACATTCAACTGCAATTTCAGTATGAACTTTACCATAACTTCAGTTAGTCTTAGCTATTATTAGATATTATATACACATGGGATGTAATAAAAGTTACATATAAAAATATGAAAACACAATATTGGTCCAAATAGTCATCCTGAGTCGCAGCCTATTACTGCATCTAATTCGAAAATTCAGTTGGTTAAAATATAAATGGAAAATAAAATAAATTATAGAACCAAATATGGTTTATTCTAAAAATAATATTTATGTAAATACATTTAATTTTGTTTTAATGTCATAATAATCAGCTATCTCTTTTATGTTTCTTATGTATTCTAGGATTTCCATCATCCTGTTTAACTTCTGAATCTGATACTTTGTGCCTTTTGTTCTTGATCTTGGTTAAAATAGTTTCTTTTTCACCAGCAAACTGTTCATTATGTGCAGGATTGTTAACTTCACTGGCTTTCTTTGTCATATACTTATTTCGGCCATTAGATTTCTTTGCAGCTGAGTCTAGTTTATCACTCATTTGCTTTGATTTTATAATAGGTGGACAAGGTTTCGTTTTATCAAAGTTAACATAAGATATTTGAATGGATTTTGTGAAGTGTGGTTCAATTGTTTCATCATCACCTTCCTGTCCAAGCTTAATCCATCTTTCATCCAATTCTCCTCTGATATAAGGTAATGCTCCATAAAGGTCCAAAACTATTATTTTGAATATAATCTCTTGATTTTCCTGAATGCTTGACCCAATCCAGGCATTACCAGGTTCTTCTGTTGGTCTAGGTATAACAACGTTGAACACCCTGTGTACTAATATTCCCAAGTGAGTGGTACTCTTTTTATTGACAACTCCTTTAAGTGTAGCTCCTACATAAGGCTGAAATATGAAATAGTCTGCTTGTACTTGAAAGTGTATGTCGGCATTATCATTTCTGATTGCTCCAACATTTTGCAGGATACGCAGGTTCTTATAACTTAAGAGAATGCCATTGAACTCTTTATCAAATTTTCCGATTTTGTAATCCAACAAATTTTTTATTGACTCCTTGAGATTACCCAAACACCACGGCTGTAAAGCAAGATTTTGCGTCACTTTTTTTTCAATGACACAAGAGTTTTTATCGTTTGCTAACTGTCGAAGCTCTTTTAAATCAAATTTTATTATAGATGACATTTCCGCATATATTTTCAAATAACTATGTTTTAGCTCATTCTAAATATTAGTGAAAATAACAATACAAAATCCGACTACACAAATTTCAATTTTGACACTGATTTATTGACAGTGTTGACAGTGACAATCGGTAAAACCAAAGATAACAGGAACCCGTTAACACGACATAGATTTAAAGATAAATTCTTATTCTACGCTATATTGTCTATATTTTGGCGAGAGTCTTCGTGAAGAGCTGTGCAGTTGTTATTTAATTAGTTAAAATTTTCTTTAGTGTGATAAGTGGTTATTATTATCATATTAAATGATAGAGCATTCGTTATGGACTGCAATATGGCCACTTTCGTATTACGAAAATCGGGTACATTTTTCGAAACGCCTTGGCTCATACAATATCTTACTGCGTGATCTATGAGTTAGAATTTCTCGAGAATTACTCCAAGAATCATATTAAAATGCATATCACCAGCATCTCAATGATGACATTTTGAAATGAAGAAATTATGAAGATGGGTTGTATAGCATTACGCTGAAGCCGTTAAATTCGTAACAAAAAAGGGTCTTTAATAGCATCTTGGCAACACTGAAGCAAAAAAATAGGCAAATTGTCAAACTTTTACACGATTTAAATTAATTCAAATAAATACTCTGACACATTAAAGAAATTCTTTTATAATCAAAATGAATAATATTACAAATAAAATACTAAATATGAATAGATGTGTTCTACAAATAATTGGTCACAAACTGAATATGTCTCCTGCGGTATTACAAATTCAAAATAGGTTTTATTCAAGACCAACTAGTTTTCCGGATTACTTTCAAAATCCAATATTTAGGAAAGGTGATCAGGCTAAACTTATTGAAAACGATGAGTTGAGCAAAATAGCAACAGTGCCTGTGAAGCCTCCAGCAGCTTATGAAACCTCCTCGGTTTACCATGATCCACTGGTTAACAAAGTCATCAACCATGTCATGGAAATGGGTAAAAAGCAGTTGGCTCGAAGTTTAGTTGAAAAAGCCTTTGAGAACATCAAAAGAATACAGATAGAGCGTTATCACCTTGCTTCAACATCTGAAGAAAAAGCCAAAATAGAGCTCAACCCTAAGGAGGTTTTACATAGAGCTGTTGAAAATTGCAAACCTCTACTTCAGCTGTTGCCAATCAAGAGGGGTGGTATTACATACCAGGTCCCCAGTCCTATAACAGAAAAGCGTTCATTATTCTTGGCAATCAAGTGGCTTTTAGAGGCTACAAACGACAAAGAAAGAACTGTACACTTTCCAGATCAGTTTGCATGGGAGCTGCTAGATGCTGCTAACAATACAGGGAAGGTTGTCAAAAGGAAACAAGACCTTCATCGTCAGTGTGAAGCCAATAGGGCATATGCACATTATAGATGGCAATCGTAATTTTAAGAAATGGTGATTACTGACTTTGTATATAGTTTGTAGTTTTTCATAGTACCAATTTCGTTAAGTAGAAGTGCATCTACAAATTTTAATGTGTGATTGTTAGAAACATTTCTATTGTATCAAAAAGTGCTAAAACTCTTATTTATATTAATAAAATCTACTGTATTCTAAACACTTAAATATTTTTTTAATTTAATTTCTCTAATATAATACCTTAAATATCAAGTTAATATTACAGCATCTTGACATCAAGATTATTGAGGGGATTTTACACCTCTAAGTCATTATTCTCTACTCTGAATCAGTTACTTCAGCATTCCAACTTCAGCTATGATTAGAAATCAGCTATTAGTAATTAATATTAATATGAAACTGCACCCATCTATTTATGTGATGAAATGTAGTTTATATTTTAAACAATCATTATGTTATAAAACATATTGTGACTGATTCGCCTAAATAAATCCTGTCAAGGCTATAATTTATAAAATGGTAGAATTTATGACAAAATGAATTTATCATAAAATTTTACAAAACATTGAGTACAGACAGACTACTGATTTATACTTTATTGTTACATGTGTAATTACCCCTGTGCCCACATGTAGGTAAATAGATCATAGATCAAAGATCATTTTTACATTTTCGTTAATTTTTCATTTGACATTGTATTTTTCAAAAAACATTATACTGGAATGCACAATCAATAAATCACATTTTTTTCTAAATCCGTAAAGTATGTACCTAGCTTCTAATCTACAAACTCCTCCAACTATTTGTAAATGTCTGATGTCCACGATGCTATAATCATAATCCTCATTATAGCTTCGTAATAGTTTGATAACTAGTTAGTAAATAAACAGGTAATTTAGTTAGATTACCTTAATATATATAAGTTTTTAGGACAAAATAGAAGTCGGCATGGTATATATGCCACTAATGGGCGCTGGTCCAGCAAACTCCTAGGTAGACATGTGAATATGGCGGAATGTCATAGTTACCTCAATCATATCCCAATTTCGCCGACATTAAGACAATCATGACATACTTATAGTTAACATGCCTCTTTGGCTCAGTGGTTGCAAGCGCGAATGCCGTGCGCAGGATTGTGGGTTTGATTCTTTGGTGCCGGCTAATGTGCTGTTAGGTGTTTCTGCCTATAAATATCTCAACAAGTATCCCACATTTTAGAAATTGCCCGGTAGCAAAAGGCTCGCCCCCTTGGGACCTATACATAACTGGCGAAATGTTCACCTCTGCTTACACCTTCCGGTAAATACAGGCATGAGTTATGTTTTGTTTATCTGTCGTTAATATTCACGTCTTACTTGGTACTTAACAACACTTGATAATGTTGTTGGTGACGTATAATTTCTTGAAAGTATGTGCCCAACACCGACAACGATGTGTTGAATTATTGAATTCGAGTGCAAATTAAGTGCCCAAACGTATGCCTCTGTTTCAATCCGATTTCGATGTATTTTATCTAATCGCAATCCTGATAATAAATATTTGAATGTGTTGTTCGTAGACACAGTTAGTACCTGGTCAGCCTTATCCTCAGTCGTGCCATATACGAGTATTTATATGTAACTAACTACTTTCATCGTTTTCAGATTTTATTTCCGATGTTAGTAGTACAATGGTTTAACAGTTTTGACTTGTGTGCAGTGAGTGTATTTCCTGAGTGTTGCTAGACAAGTGAAGTTTACAGACGATAGGGTATAAACATTAGGTATGTAGATATGCCGGAAATTCATTAATATTTTGTTATAAGTGTTATCGGATTAGTGTACTGTTATCTGTGTAAAATAGGAACTGAATATGTAATTAAGAATCGCAGTCGAATATACATCGATATGCACACAAAAATTTGATTATTGTTTATCATTAAAATTTTAGATTTCATGAGCACCTTCAATTTTGCTAATCCAATTTTTGAATTTAGGCTTAATTTAAGTAACCATAATAATTTTAAAATATTCATTTTTATGCAACGGCTTGACTCAGTCTAATCACCCACTTATATGTATATATGAAATGTAACAAATTTTAAAACTTGGCTTGTAACGAGAATCAAACCGGGGAACTTTAATAGAGCATATCATCCCCGATTACGTCACGGAGGTAGAAATTATTGCTTACTAAAACATTTAACTTGTTACACACGATTCTAGCGTAAATCATTTCGGGTCCTAGAAATGAAAATCACATCTTGATGTTTAGGTACAGGTGTCACGTCGTCAAAGGAACGAACGAAAAATTGTAAAATACACGAAAAATTATTAAAAAATATTTGAAATAAGAGGAGACCCCCTATTTTAGATTGCTTTTTATTATTAATATATTTTTTGTTAAATAGTACATTTTCATAGCTTTTCGGGCGGTCACTTGACGGGACTCCTTGTATATGTACTAAGACTTATTGCATACACGTAAATAACAAATTATTGTATATCTGATGATAAGGTAAGGTTTATAGCACCATTTAGTTAGATATTGACGCATGAAGTTGATGCACGTTATGTTGAAGTGTGTGACGTTGTGCCAAAGTAAAATTTGCTAGTAGTGTGGTTTTTATAATGTGTTATATTGTTTCTCAATAAAGGTAATACAGAAACACGCGTCTATAACAATCATATGTGACTATAAAGTTAGTTTATATTTGCAGTTTTTATTGATTATTCCATATAACTTTCATGACAATATTGCATTTTTTACTACTGTTCGAAAATATAATAAAGTAGTGGAGTGAGAATCTAAAACTGTCACTTATATTAATAATTTGAAGGCACTATAATTACAATTACAATTGACCGAGGACAAACGTAGCAATATAATTTGAAAGAAATCTACTTCAGACGACGAGGATAAGAATACCTCCCAAACTTAATTTTGTATTAAACTCCTGGGTTTATTAAGTCCTTATCGGTCTACGAGCTGGCTATTACTGTGAAGTTAACACCTACACCTAATCTGCACTACATCAGCGTAACGAATTCAAATCTGGTGTAGTGCATAATTATTTATTTATTGCAATATTGATTACATGAAGATCATTGCGATACATGTTTGATTTACTACACCTATCGATTTTTAAATGATACTAATTTTGAAACATGAATCGCTATCAGATGATAGGTATCTATGGAAACGTCCATACGTCAACATGAACATTCAGTTTTATAAGCTTTACTGATTATATTTAATTTCTTTATTTGTTACAAATACGAGTATAGCGACAACCTTTTATTTAGATTGGGTCCCCGTAATGTACAAACAAACTTAACGTCGTGGCATTTGAATTGGCTACACAATGAAGGATCGTTTTAAAGCGTTTTATGATTATTATTTAATTTATAAAATAACAGATTAGTAGTCTAAATTAGAGTCAGATAGTAAGTGGCCATTGGAGTCCATAAAATGCGACCTTAAAGTGCTTCGGATCCATTACTAACTGCCCCATGAAGAACATTACATTTTTTATCACCTGTAAAATGAGAAGTTAGTTGTTAACTAAGTAGATATGTTAATGTTTTTTTTTTTCGAAATGTAATTGCTGTTAGCCCTACTGGCTTTTACAGCGTCACCGAATTTTTATAGTGAGCAA
>DWIE01000306.1:0-16729 GCA_018248235.1 Choaspes benjaminii
AACAATACAAAAATACTCAACTAATCTTAGAAAAAAAAACGTATAATTCGTACACTTCTAATAAATTCACGGCTGTGACATAAACGCGAGTAGAAATTGTTCAGATTTTCTTTGGATTATTGTTAATTGTTTAATGCTAAAATAATGAAAACATAGTATTCATGACTGGTTATAAACTGAAATTTTGGTTACCTATCTCAAAATTGTATATTCTATCATTTAAAAAAAATAGAAACTATAATGTGAGTTCGAAAGGTATCTCTACATATATATCATAACATATATAATTGTTCTACCTATAGTAACGATATAGGTAATTTTAAAAACAAAAAAATATAACTCTTATTTCCTTAAAAGATAAGTTATCTTTTTCAAATCATAACGTGGCTATTGCCAATATTGTTTTTTTGTGTATTATATTTAAATACAGCCACAATGAAGACAATAATATTATACCGGATTAGTATGCAAGAATAAGTAATATTTTTCTGAAATAATTAATAATTAATAATAATATTGGCGAGTAAAAAATAACAATATTCCTCACTAAAATATCATGGGTTTCTAATATGCGTTGTTATATTGTTTTAATAATTACACCCTGATGATAAACATCGGGCAAATATATTCTCTCAGAACAGGTCACTGTTACTGCGAACAATATTTTGATTCTATTACCCTATTAAAATTATTAGACATATCGACCGCAGAGTTATGTTCAAACGAAAGTATAGTAACACTAGTATCGAATGTCATTAGGTACAACGTACCAACATTATTTGGTCACGAGATACAACACGCGAAGTATAACCACGGTCACTAGTACAAATTTTGCCCCTCCCACCGATCTCTACAAATCGATACCCTTGATCACATTCATGTTAATTACAATTGGTGAAACATATTACACGTTGAATTGGTTGTGTGGCCAAATTATAGGTCTAGATATGAAAGTTTTGATTTGCGTAAAATAAAAAATGGCTCCAAATTGGCCTCTAAAATCTGCCGCCCTAGGCTCTAGTTTACTCAACCTCCTAGTTAATCTGGCTACGAAGCGCGTCTACTTCAGAGCAACCCAACTCTTACCGCCTTCATTGTGGCTGTATCTATTATTATTATTTTGTAAATACCGTACATATTATAGATTGCAATAGCTAAAATAGACTAAACTGATGTGAATTGATTAACTGTTTCGTATGTTAGATCTGTAAAATTGTTAGCGGCTTGAAACTTTTACTACCTAGCTATGAATAAGTTGCGCCGACCAAAACAAGATGTTCAGTATACAATTGTAATAACGACGTTGTTAAGCTTAAGGATAATTTTAAGTAACAATAAAAACGTTCCTTTATGTATCATACTTAGTTTATTGTGTTATAAAAGTCATCCAGGTGTATGAGGTAATTCAAGATATATTCGAGTTAAACGAAACGCGAGAGATACGATTAATTGATATTGTTTTTTTAAGACAAAAATCTAGTGAACGGTCTTGTATTTTCATACTCGCAATAATGATCGACTCTCCAATACTCTTCTTTTGCTAAAAGCAATAAATGAAGGATTTTTTTTTAAATTTAAATTTGACGACTATAAAACAAGCTATAGAGTAATGTTTCATTTTTATTCTATTTTACTGCTATTAAGTGCATTATATTTATTTTTAATTTTTCGTAAAACTAAGTAAAATCGGGCATGTTTTTTTTATTAGTATTGATTGGTCAACTACATAACGCGCAACTGTTATTTGTATAACTATTAAAACGATGACATACGTTGCAGAATAAAATCTGTCACATCTCTGGCGTTGACATTAACTTGAATATAACTTAATTATAACAGCTTAGCTGAAACAATGCAGTGAAATCGAAATAGTACCTGCGATGATCAGCAACGAATGTCTTCTCTAACAAAGCTAATGTCGTTCATTTGGAACATAAGCTCCACTGTTATTAGCGTTTTATATGAAGCTTAAATTGAAAATAACTATAATAATATTGTACCAATTACGACGTTACAATTATAATGGATTTGAATGAATTCTTGCTATTGTACAGATTTTGTAATTTAAGTATTTATGAAAGTTAGGTACATTTATTTCTTCATCTACTACCACTCTTAAAATGTCTGAAATTTAATTTAATAAGCTATGTGTGTGTATTACTATGACCATCTTACTGTTTAAATGTCTTGGGAATCCAACTGTACTATTTCAAATTTCGACGTTATGAAATAACGGTGATTTTTCTAAACAAATGCTGTTTCTCTCTTGCTACATCAAACTTATACTCTTTGTAGATAAGTGTTACGGTGCGAAGAATCTGATAGAATGATCACTGTGATTTAAATGTTGAATATGAGAAGTTTATGTAAAGTGATGTTTGAAATGTTGCGAGGTGTTGCCATATTTATTTTGTCCTTACAGTGCTTTTAGTTATAGGCGTTAAAGGGACTAGAAGAAATATTAAGTTAAAATGTGATGAAATTATCAAATATAATCATATTAGCGTTTTTTTATATACTCCGTTTGTTAATTCGTTGATGAAAATATATCTTGATGAGTTTAAGCTCTTGAAATATATATCGGATTTGTTTTCAAGTGTGGAGGCAGCCCCACATCAATGACAGATACGTCCAACTTTCACTCACCTAATCAACCAATCACATTGAAGCGCCTGAATCACGGTATTGAAGTTGATTGCATAAAAGTTCCAACCAATTATTGTCGGTGCGTGGCGGCTCCCTAGGTACGATCATTTCACCTGGCGAGAGATCACATGTTTTCGCCAAATTAGCAATTTTTTTGTTCAACATTGTATTATTTTATTTCATAAGTATCTTTGACGCCTTTAACTAGGACAGCTCTATAATCGGAAAAAGTTTTAATGTCATATAGCTCAATAAATAAAACTGTATATTATAGATTTTTATACATATAAAGATGAAGCGTAATGTAATTATGTTTGTTCGTTGTGTTGTAAATAATTGTTTAGTCATACCCTTTGTTGGTCATAACATCGTTTGTATTATTTATAGGCATTGGAGCATATCATGTGTATAGAGCAGTGATGATTAATCAAATAAATTAGAAAAAAAATATAGTTGAGCATATGGTTTTATTTCTTACTAGCCGTGCCCCGCGGTTTCACTCGAATGAAAATTAAAATAGAATGTATTCTATAGACTATAGTACTCGCGAATAATGTAGCACTCAATCAGTGCCGTAGTTTTCAAAAAATTAATTCATGGCGCAGACCATTCGGTGATACCACCGTCACATCTGTTTGTGCCGTGAGACAGTAGTGGTCCCACTACTTGTGTTTCGGTGTAAGAGTGTGATAGCCAGCATAGGCAGAACACGAGGCATTGGATTGATGTCCTCAAGAGTAGCACACCATCTGTGATTACAGATGTTATGGGCTGCAGAAGCTACTTACCCGCAGGTAGACTGTAAGCCGGTGTGCTGTTTCATAACAAAAAAAACCAAAGGTCTGTAAGGTGTCCCTCTAACTTTGATATACTTAGATTTCCCATTCTGTCCCAACGAAAAAACCACTCAGTATATTTTATTATATTTGTAATGAGGTGAGAAATGAAACGGATAAAATAAATGTAACATGTGATATATTTGGTTCAAATTCTACAACATCTTTTACGGACAAAATATTTACACCAATTAGATTATGTTAGTAATTAATTATTCCGAATCTTACAAAAAAATCACAACAACAAAGATTGTCCCAGTACCATTGCTTGAGTGCTTAAAGTGATTTTTATCACTATTCGATCTCATTGCAGTAAACGATAACTTGTTTTAGATTGATATCTGCCTACACCTTCCTGTAAATACAGGCGTGAGTTATGTTTTTTTTCCACCACTACCGAGTAACAAACTGCCATACAACAACACATAATTATAGTTACAAGTACATCAACGCGATCGAATATTGAAGAACACACGCAATGGACACTAAATATAAAGTAAATTCCACTGTGGCATAGTAACGCACGATTTGACACATTACAAAGCTGTGTAATATTTATTGAATGGATTTCGCTGAATCTATTAGAATCCTTTGAGTAACAACGTGTCAACGAACCTTACTAAATATAAGTTTTATATAGGTATGTACCATTATTTAGTCTTTCTAGTGTATTATGTATTAGACACAACTACATGACAAATTGCACTTTAAAGTTAGCAGTACCGACAGCAAAAATCACAATTATATTTTAAGTACCTGAGGGCCAATCAGACACCTTATATTTATCTATTAATTGTTCTCTTCATTGGAGAATTTTACAGACTTTATTACATGTATATTCATAATACGACAATCGACTTCATTATATAAAATTACAAATTACTTGCATAGTTGTCATTAGCCATAAACAAAAGAGTTCCAATAGAAACGCGACATTTAATTCACAAAAAAAACGGATACGTAATACGCTTCAATTGTAAAATTAAAGCGCTTAAATCGCTGATGTGGTAGCAGCCTTAGCCATTTTACAAAATGACTTACCAACCAAACAACAAAAATGGCTGCAATTTTTTTAATAATATACATTTATTATACAGTATGGTTGTGAACCTGCATCCAATCTATCTCCGTACATATTTAAAATGGGAATAGATTCTATATTTCATATATAATATAATTTCTATACGTACGATGGCGTTTCGTTCATGCGACTAAGATATAGAAGTGTAAGTTTTAGGAATGTTGATAGCTCTGATGATATTTTAATTGCAACTTTTAGTTGCCATAACTAAAAAAACTTAGGCAAAACACACGGTCGCAATACCTCACATGTGACATTTGCCTTAAATGTCTAATGAATCTAACGAAAACAATACATCGACCTTGCAGCGTTATATAACTATAAATCTAAACAACTTAAGTATTCTGGTACAATACACAGATAATAATTCAATTTCATAAAAAAAAATATTTACACAGCCCAAACCGACTTCACAACCACAAAGAGGTAAAGCGAACCTATTATGGCTTTCCAATTAAATATATATATTTTATTTCAATTTATGTCTTACAAAATGAATTTTAAGTTGTCGCCAATTGAAACGCGAGTATAATAAAATTGAGTCAACTATATTTGTTTATTGACAACACTAAACAGTTACTAAATTAAAAAAAAAAACAGTTGACAGACGGCAAAGATAAATGTAGTCAGCTGTTTTGTTTTTACTTATTTATTAATATACGATGCAAGTTCGATAGGTCAGTTTACAACTACATAGCATACACCATACAATACGGACGTAACAACAGATCAATGAATCAACTTTACAAAAATACATTTATTAATCTCCATTAATAAATCTATCTAATACTTTTCTACTCTATTTAAAATTATTTTTGCACTTCTGAGTGTATGTGTTATATTAATATTATTTATATTATATATTTCACACAGAGACTTAAATCAATAGACAATATGATTTTGAAAATATGTTGTGGAACTGTACTAGAGCTGATCGCGCGCTGCTGTGGCTCAGTCTGAAATTTCTTTAATTACGAATAAATAAAATAGAAATACAAATATGTCGTGTCACGATGTTCGTCTACGTAAATCTCCGCAACCATTGCATCAATATCAAAGAAATTATGTACATGTATGAGTCTGAAGGTCTTTGAGTGGCGACCGCGTCTCGGTAAACGGAGCGCATGACGCCCCCCGACCTAAATAAGAGGGCGGACAACCGCTGGATTCAGAAGGCTCAGGACCGGTCGGAGTGGCGCCAATTAGTGGAGGCCTATGTCCAGCAGAGAATTACCAACGGCTGATGGATGATGGATGATGTGTAGGATAGTTTAGATCTCGATAAGTCGAGTCGACTGTCGAAGTCTGTAGTTGTTACATACATTTTCTTATATTTGGCTTAATCAGAAGTAAACGAATGCGAAGAGTCTGTATGAAACGGGACTTATTACATTAAACGAGAATTTACATTACACATTTACATTACATTAAACATAATTATATTAATGATATTTCATATTACATAATAAATGCAAAGTGTAGGCTTGTCTTGTCTAATGATTTAAATCTCTTATGAGGTTAACACTATATGTAATACTATTACTAACAAAAATATAGAATGAGCAATGAAGAGCGCACCTGTATATCTGGAATTAGGATTTATGGATACGATACCTTCTATTACATTTCATAATTCACTAAACTCTGTATATTTCATTCGTAATCCATCTTATTGTTATAAAGACAGTCGTCGTGAATACTTAAGTCAATAACGAGTCGTTTCATTAAAAAAAAAACTGTCATAATTTTCATTTTTATTTGTTTCACATTCGTTGCGGGCATTAGCCTTAAGAGGTATAGTAAAATATTCGGTAAGAATTTTAGCTTTTTTTATTGATTGCTTGAATAATATTATATATAAACCACAGGGCGACCATAATATATATATAGAGACGAAAAAATACTTACTTACTTGAGGCTTTGTACTTTAAATGTAACACTATATCGCAATATATATGTTACTTATTGAATTATTTAAAGTGTACCAGAAATTATTTTGTTTTTAGTTAATAATATCTGATACAAAATAAAAAATAAAATTTGAGTCTATTTCATTGTTAAAACATGTTGCGTACATGTTCCACAAAAATACTATATTTACATAAAATTTCATATATGACTAAAGTTTTGACATTTATGTTGTTGATAAACTTTGTAATATATAAAATAAATAAATAAATATACAGGATGTAAACACTCTTCATAGCTTATATCACACCAATAACAATAAACATACAATAGTTATGACATATGTATATTTTGACGTGGAAAGACATAGTTAGTTGTATTTGGGTAATCAATAAACATTATCACTTTAATAATAATTAATTTCAAAGTCAACACGTTACTCAAAAAATATTAGTACATTAAAAAATACAAAATACTTCACATAATAATATAATATATAACTATACAGATAGGAGATCATACATCTTTAAAGAATCTATTGTTGTGAAATTTTTAAATTGAATAACTGAAATAATTGATGAGATAAATAATGAAATAAAACTATTATATCAGGCCTCGAGAGAAATAACGCCTATGTGCAAATTAACCAGAATAATTAATGAAAACTGTTAGTTACAAGTTTCTCAGAGTTTTTATTGATGGTAGAATGTATTTATCGCCCGAGTGAGTCACCACACCTACTTTTACTGCGAAATAGGTCATAATGTTCAGCTTGAAGGATGTGGCAGCCGGTACATATACGGTTAAAATACGCGACTAAATCCTCGAACGAGACAATGGGTCTGTTTTGAGTTGGCTACGGTTGTCATGCAATGGTTACTTAACATTATCGTGAACTGCATACCCGTGCTACTCTAATTTTCATTACAAAAAGTCAATAACAAAAAGTAATCCAGCTAGAAATATCACTGTCCTAATTTTTTCAATTTGTCATTTATGTCGCTTTTGCTCTCGCGGCACGATGATACAGAAATTTAAAGTGAAGACAAAAAGTTGTAGATGGCGCTGTAAACTGAATCAAATCTGACAACTCATAGTTTAAACGAGGGTTATACTCTTTAATTATGTGCAATGATCTCTCACCTATTCTATAACACAAGTCCTTGTTCATCATAAATCTGTATTCGCAAGTATCCCACAATATACCAACTTGTTTTAAGCACCACAACAACACCACTAGAAAATCCTATGTCACCCGCTTTGTGGTCGCTTCCTATTGCGTTAGGGTAGGTCAATTTAATATCATATGGTTTCGACGATGCCTCTTCGTTTGGGCCGCGGCTCACCCGATATGAAGGATGTTTCTTCAGATGATGTACTGGTTAAATTTTGCGCTTGAGTAGATGTACTGGGTAAACTCTGTACGGGCTGCGGTGGCACGGCCGCGGCCAGGCCGGCCAAGCCGCGGGAACTGCGGGCCGCCGTACGAGCGGTGCGGCGGATGTCCTCCAGCGGGATCTCCTCGGAGCGCGCCCGGGGGGAGCCCTCCCGCGAACACTGACCACTGCTCCCGCGGGATACGCTGCTATAATATAACACATAATATAACACACTATTTCCTTGTGAATACCTACCACAAGTCCTCACTGTAAACCTGGATTGACTGGTAGAGAATGTCAGTAGGCATTAAGTCCGCCCATTGTAACCCTAGCTCAAGGTTTTACAATAAAGTTTAAATAAATAGTTCACCGTGAGAGGAAATCGGCCATGTGCTGCCAGCCCAAAGCAGTTAATGAAAATTGTGAGTTAGAAGTTTTTTTTCATAAAATGTAGTCTATGCAAAAATATTTTTTTTTTTACAATTTCTAATACATCTAGGGTGATCTCCTCGGAGTGCGCCCGAGGAGAGCCCTCCCGCGAACACTGCTATAATATAACACAACAGTTCACCGTGCGAGGAAATCGGCTGTGTGCTGCCAGCCCAAACAAGTAATGAAAATTGAGAGTTTGAAGTTTGTTTTCATAAAGTCTATACATATTTAGTCTATACATCTTAGTCTATACATCTTTTATAAAAATAAAATTATAAAATTTACAATTTCTATTATATCTACACGCAACAGTACCTCGTATGATAAAAATAGGATTATAAATCATTTTTGCTTATTTGTCAATTACAATGTTATTGTTTTTACGGCTTGAGTTAACACTATATCAGAAGATGAATAGAATATATTAGAATGATGCTTGACATGAGACATTAATTTTTACAAGTAACATATCGTTCATCAGAAAATTGTGATTAACAATTTTGAGAGGACCGATGGGAATCCATATATATTGCTGGAACCCCTCAGCTTCCTCTTGGAATGGTTGTGACAACCACTACGCACCAGTATATCAGTTTTGTTTTCGAAAGGTTACATGCTATTGGCACTACTGGCATGTACAGCGTCACCGATCTTTTGTGGCGGTGTGCACAGCCAGACGTAGGTCTTGGACAATGCAGTTAAATTGAAGTGCAAGAATGCATGAAAACCAAGGGATATCGACTTAGCTTAAGGGCACCTCTCTTGAGAGGATGGACCTCAGCTTAGTCTATCTCAGTAGTGCTGGCACGGAGCGAACAGTCCAGCTAAGGATAACACAAGCTAAGGATATTGCAACTCATAAATACACTAAACAAGGCAAGAAGTATTTTTGGACAGACCAATTGTGACAAGTGGCTATTTACAATACTACTTACAGGTTTTTAAGTTTTTTTTTAATGTTACAAAGTAGCACACGGGCATGCAGTCTACCTGCTGGTAAGTAGCTACTGCAGCCAACGACATCTGTAATCACAGATGCGGTGCTACTTTTGAGGACATATATTGAACGCCTCATGTTCTGTGTATGCTGGCTATCACACCGCTACACAATTAGTGCGAACACTATTGTTTCACGGCACAAATAAGTGTGACGGTGGTGCCGACCCAGTCGAACATATACATGTACTACCACCAGTTTGGATATTCCAGACACAAAACGAATCAGAAAATATCGTCTCGCCGCGGGACTCTAACCCGCGACCTCGCGTTTCGCAAAGCGGCTCATCATAACCAGGTATGTTAAAAAACCCTCCATTAAAATAAGTACAATTACAACTACCAACATGCGTGCGAACGTGTATGCGAAGATAAAAAGCAAATACATAAATAAATAAACAAAATAACAAAGCACCATATTACTGTATAAACCTTTCGCGGCTGGTGGTCCGCTCGCGGTACACGACCACGCCGTCCTTCAGTACGTGGCTGCGTCGGACGCGTCTCTCCCCGTCTTCTCCCTCGATACCGGAGTGCCGGCGCACGGAGGAGAGCGGGCGCGCCAGCAGCGGGCGGTGGCGCGGCGGCAGCGCGGGCGCGGCCATGCCCGACACCTCCAGCAGCCGCCCGATCTGCTGCATCTTCTTCTGCCGGGACTTCGTGCGGCCCTGACACAACAACACGTTTATGTCTGCTCCCTCCGCATTTTATATTTGCGCAGTCATGTCTTCTTGATATATATCAATTTTCATTAAGATCGATCGAGCCGTTGGTCAGTTAAAACTGGATATCCAGACATATAGACAAAAATGTTAAAAATTGTAGAATCGATGTCAATGAGTAAAAGGAATATTTATCAGAAAATTTTACGAAAACAAAATATTGTACACACACTATAGATTTATACAGTACAAGCGATATGCCCACGGCTTCGCTCGCGTCATGAACTGTTATCCTTCTTTTCACCCGATTAATATAGCCCGGATGATTCAAAGGTACCTTAGTGAGCCGCTGCTTGGCGGCCATGCTGCGGATGTGGTCGTCGAACTTGAACTTGGCTCGCAGCAGCACGGTCCGCGGGAGGGCGCCACTCGCGCCCACTCGCGGCTTGTGGATAGTCAGGTGCAAGCACCGAGGGTCTTCTTTGTCGCCTTGGATCTGAATATTCAAATAAAAAAAACGTTTATTTCATCATAAGGTATTTCATGTACACTTGATGAACGTCAGGTTAAATTACATTTATCAACGGCTTTACCCCAATTGGGCTTATCAGGGTATTTAGAACAATTAATTTTACAGAACGACTGTAGCACGACAAAGAGCATATGTGACGGCTAATCGTGTCTGCCAGTGTCATGTCATTCCCATCTGTTTACAATTTACCGCAAGATAATATGATAATTTGATTGATTGATACCACACCATGTTTGATACCCATTGTGATGTATTATAAAGTGCAGTGCATAGATAATCTTTGGCGCATCACTGACACTCGCAATCCGTCGTGGAGGCCACAAGCATTCCTATTTGAACTGTGTAATACAGACAATTTGGTAGTCTTACATTAGAGTAAGTTAGTCTATTAGTGGGCACCAAAACCACTATCTAGAAATACCTACTAAAGCTGCAAACCACATTTGAAACAATTTAAATTATTAGCCTTGCCAAGTGTAAACATATATGAACTTTCTGTTTCTGTTCAAAAATAATTCTATCATTGATTATGTCTATACAGTTTCGTGCAGTCCCACTAGCGGTGAGTGGCTACCGGAGCCCATAGCATATGTAATCTCAGATGTATTGCTACTCTTGAGGACATCGATCGAAAGCAACCGAACACCTTGCACCGAAACACGAGCAGTGTGGACACCACTTTTCACTTCACAAATAGGTGTGATGGCAGTACCCACCCAGTCGAACATGAAAGATCTACCACCCTAAGGTTTTCAACACGAAACATTAGAAAATTTATCACACTACAGCCATTGAATCCGCGACCTCACGTTTCGCAGATCGGTTCATGACCGTCTACGCCTTAGAGGTTACGGAGGTTGCTGCTTTATTATTAGATTAAGAACCTTACTTCCAAATCCTGTAAACTGCCGACCAGTTTAGCGACGCCCCAGCCCAGCTTCTGTTTGTCCGGCTCTACAAGGATTATTTGGATGTGGTCAACCGCCAGGAACCTGTGGTGCCAGGTGCCGTCCTTCTGGATGATGTCACAGGATATTAAATCCGAATCATCTGAAACAAAATGAGTTTACGTTTTTGTTATTGTTTTAACTCATAAGAAATGTTCATTAGAAATAATCTAGTTGTTTTTAAAAACTTAGGGAACCTCCTTCGAAGCAGTTTCAAAAAATATTTAACCCCAAATATATAGCACCTGATAAATTATTTATCGATGGTAGAATCTAACCAGATTCGCCCGGATGGGTACCACCACCACACCTATTTCTGCTGTGAAATAGCTATTATGAGGTGTGTTTCAGCTTGAAAGGTGTGGCAACCGGCACGCACAATGAGGCGACCAACTTAGCCCTCAAAAGTAGGAACGCACTTGTGATCGATTTCAAACAGATTGATAGGTCTGCATTGATTCGGTTACGGTTATCATGGGCTATAACAGTCATTTAACATCAGATAAACTGCATGCCCGTTTGCTACTTTAGTTTTCATCAAAAAATACGTATATGAAAAAAAATATTAAATTACGTACTCAGGTCCAGAATATTTCCCACTTGAACAAATGGTCCTGGATTTGCTAATGGCAACATTGTCTCTAGTTTTCCGGTTAATTTCAGATACAAATCTCGTATTAGGAAGAACGTTCTTATCGCCCGTCTTGCTCTTTCCATCTCACCACTAGGTAGTCGTTTGGCAAAAGCTATACCAGACATAGGGGTTTTTGTGGGCGGCAACAGTATTGCTGCATCCATGCATAGCCATTCCACATTTAAAGGCCTTTTGCTCATCTCGCAGTATTCATCCTCGAACATGTCCAAGAAGATGTCGTCGCACTTGTAGAAGTTGCGGGCGAGCGCGGCGGCTCGCGTGCGGAGCGCGTCCGCGGCGGCCACGTGGCGCGCGCCCGCCAGCCCGGACGCGCCCTGCATCGCTATCCGCACCAGCGTCACGCTCAGCTCGCACGTCACCAGCCGCACACGAGACGCAGACTTGCAGCTAAGATTTGCGATGGCCATCAATTTGGATATAAGGAGAGCGTTAAAACTTTGCATCGGTGTCTTGGGACTTTTGGACGGCGTTCCTTCAGGTTCGTTAGTTTCACTAGACGCACCTTCTTCACTATTAGTTCTAGACGTTTTTGGTTTTACAGAATCGTCAATTTCTGGACAGAGTAGTGTATCTAATAGTTCAGTGTTGACGCCTAAAACATCATGCGATAAACGTATTACACTTAATTTTAAGGAAAAACATTTGATTATACGTACATTACATATTTCACGCATGTAACTTGTAATAAATAAGAGATAGTGTAGTAAAAAAGAAACATAAACACCCAATTTATTTATCACGAAAAATAAGTATGTCTTACCGACTGTCAGCCAAAGGAAGCAAAGAAACAAAGAAAGAATTAATTCAGTAAAATTATAGAAAACACGATTTGACTCAGATAAGATTATATGTAGAAATTATCCATACCTTTATTGTTGATCAGCGCAAACAGCAGGCATAAAGCGAACAAAGCCTTGTAGTCGTTTTCGCTACAGTCCAATGAATCTAGAATTGTTTTCAGGAACGGCCGCTTCACAATTTCTCTAGTCTCCTTTTCTAATATATTTTCTAATGTCATAGAACGTTCTGTTGACGTCGATGGCATCGTTCCTAGCAGTTTCTGTTTTTCTTCGTCTGTTATGTTCATTTCCGATACTGTTTTAGAAGTACCCGACTCTAAACCGGAGTCGGGCAAAGGGGAATCGGGCATATTTTCTTGTACCGATGTAACAGCAGCCAACGACTTAACGGGTTGTATTTGCGTAACTAAATCCTCGGTGGAATCATGAGCTATGCTCGAAGATTCACTTATATGAGACGTGGACGGGAGGGATGTGGACACTAACTCAGGATCGAGATCGCAACTGGACTGATCCGTGTCTTTATCTAAGTAATAACCAAAAGTCTTCGGGCCGCTATATTCCGGAGTAGTGTAGTCTCTCTCTTGGCCCGAACTATTCTCTAAAGCTTTCTCCAAACTTAATTGAGGCTTGGAAAACTCTAATTTGACACTGGACTTTGCATTGCTTACATACATATCTAATATTTTAGTTGCACCATCCTCGAATACAGATAAATCTGATTGCAAAATAATCCACGCAAGCGCGTGAACAATTGGGCCATGCGTTATTATTAGGAACACTTGCGATAATAGAAATAGGGCAACAACGCATGACACTGACGGCTTTGCCTCTTCTTCGGATTCCATCCGATGGATCGGATAAGTTAACCTAGGTGGTGAGTCAGTTGTTTTCCCAGTTAAGATAGCCTCAAGGTTTCTGGTAATGACCTCTATACTCTGTATGTGATCTCGATTGTATGGTGACGAGGTGACAGGTCGTTTAGTTTCTGAAGTTAGAGAGTAAATGTATAGAGGTATAAGAAGTTTATGCAGCAAATGCTCTGTCAGTACGTCGTTGAGATCGGGAATGTTAAGACATAGTATATCGTTAATGTAGTGCAAATGATCTAGATGTTCCGCCACTAAGTCGTCCAGCTTCTGTTGTGACTGATGGCTAAAAAGATAACAAACAGTCATGTATAAAGCTCTTTATAAATTATAAGTAGATATTAAAATTACAGCCAATATAAATTTATTGGACCAGTTTAGTTAGCAATACAACGAGTTTTATTCAGACAACTTCACTAATGAAATGCTAAAGTTCAACAGCTGCCTCATTGGAACGAAAGAATGGAGGTTTACGAATACGTAATGTTCAGGAGAATGATAAGACACGTAACACTTACTCAGCATCATTTCGAACGCAAGCGTCCAATTCCAAAATATGCTTCCCGATGAACCAAACGAGATTGCTAAAGTACGGTGCTGCGGTTCTAAAATTAATTTAAATCATATAAGTATCCCATCGAGTATATATTTACATATCTAGGTTTACACAAAAACATATGACTCAAGCCTGTATTTACACAATGATGTAGGTTGAGTCAAAAGTCACACATGTTTCGCCAGTCATCTTCAAGTACCAAAAAAAAAACCTATAGCACGTTCCCGACCCGGGAATCGAACCCCGGGAATCATGTTGCAGTCGGGCTAGCGACAACTGAGCCAACGGGACAGTTAAATTTACATTATCACAAAATAGAGAACAAAATTTGTCAGTTGCCGAAACGTAAATATATTCATCAGACACAATTAAGTGATTTACAAGATGAAGTTGATGAAAAGTAGATTCAATTATAACTTATAACTAATTATAAATTATAACTGACATCGCAACCTTTTCTCGGTTTACTAAAAGAAGGATCCTTTAGTCACATTTGCGTACAAACAAGGCGAGACATAAATTCCTATTCTATATTTGGCTTAAGCTAGTTCGAAACCATACGTAGATGTACAATGTCTCAATAAAATTCTCGTTTATTTCAAGTACATATATCGGGTTTGCATAAAACCGGTCGTGGAAGTGTCCTTATTCAAAAATATCGCCGTATTGTGCTCATTCGAAGGACTGTCATTACTTTTCTTTAGATCAAAACAAAAGCATTCCTAACTCTACTGTTTCATAGCACAACTAGATGCGACAATTAAGCGTCAAACAGAATTTAACACATAATTTAATATCGTAATATTTCCAATGACTAAATCAAGTTAGCAAACGGCTTATTAATCTAGGTATGGGCATCACACGGCCACGGTACGTTGTATAATCAATTTGAAGTCATACAACGCTATCCATAAAGAGCGTGTAATGGTTATTCGTAATGTAAAACAAGTGCAGCGAAATTGCAATCCCATATATCAAAATAATAATCAAGGAAATGCAAATCAAATTAGATATCCAAAGAATGCGGTATTGTTGGTATTCAATAATATATCAATGATTACATTCGAGTCCTCTGAGTACCGTAAACAAATAAGATAGTACAATAGGATGATTTATCTGAGAATACTTACTAACTCAGTATAAATAGACCGGGACTACACGGCGTATTGTATAAGGGCCTGTCAAATCTTCGTTATCACCTACACGCTAAGGTCGAAAATTGATCGCATGTTGGTCGTAAGGAACACAATAATGGGGATGATCAATACTGATTTATCTTACCTGTCGCGTATGAACCGTAGCATGCTGGCGTCCTGCACTCGATATACGTTGAGCGTTAAAGTTCGGACCGCAATTCGGACCATTGACTCGGGATGATTGAAGAACTTGATCGCCTCGGTGTACAACGGGAAATCTTTCGTGTGCTCATTATAAAAGAAGTGTATTGTATGGTTGTTCAGTTTTAGACTGAGCGTCTTCAAAAAGGAAATGTAATATGCCATAACCTCTTCATCTGATATGTCGAACTTGTGCACGATTATGGAGTTGACGTGGTTATTGCTGAGTAAATAATCTGAAACATCGCACGTATTTTAACTATGTACCACACACAACAAGTTATATACACGTAAGTTCAATCTTTTGCCCGGTCAATCAAGCCCTACTTGAATTATAACGGGACACAGACTAACAGACAAAAAATTAAAAGTAGTTTGATTTCAGTGTGTCATAAAAAGAGTTTACATTTTAGAAAAAAAATTGTGTACAGACAGACTACAGATTTATATAGATATAGATAATAAAACTAAGGATAACTGAAAGGTAGCATTATATTATATAATCGTTTGTAATTTCAATAACTTGATTAAAGTGAAAATAAATGTATTCAAAATAGACTACTTCTAGACAACAGCTGCAATATGAAGTGTTTTGAAATCAGCCTCCCTCAAAATTCTAGAATATTTCCCCCCACCTTCACCGCTTCCCACTGTTTTACCGGGAAGAAGTGGCGCAATAAACTCTACATTACCTATCTCAGGTTGTTTTTATATAGATAGCAAGATGTTGGCTAGACTATACAAATAAGCATAAACGTGAAATAAAAACCCAGCAACTCTTAAACATTGGCGACAATGTAGCCTCTTGCTGTTATATGTGAATAGGTAATTATATTTCACCAGTATAACGCGGACAGAGTAACTTAATAACAATATTCTTGCCAAGAAGATTACAATAGTAGCATTACTATCATGATATTATAGAAAGAAGAGCGTAATGACCATAGCTTCACCAGCCAGCCAGCTATGCCATATAACATCCTCTTTTTCACCACCTTGAATTTACATTAAAAAAAATATATTTTATTTTATGCTAAGATATTTGTCTATTAGTATGTACGCCCTGTCCCTTTATGTAAAGTCCTTTCTTGTT
>DWIE01000307.1:0-16724 GCA_018248235.1 Choaspes benjaminii
ATTTTTTCGGGTAGGTGACTTGAAGTTCCTTCAATTAGGATTACGTGACGACAAACCTATGACGACAATGACTACCAATACATTACTTACTAAACCATTTAAGACAATATATTTTAACTAAACATCAGTGACAGAATTATTAATTACGACAGAAAGATGAATTTAAATGAAACAATACACGACAGAAATTGAAACCTGATATATAATTAAATAATACTACGAAAATAAATGACTGACTAACTAAACAAACCCACAGAGATATTTGTGACCCACGGTTTCAACTCATTGTCAATTGGAATTAATTACAAGGGAAGAGAGATTTTTTTCATGGAAAATATTTTCCGAACCGTAACAATAGTTCTGGGAAATGCCCCCTACATAAAAACACATTTTTTTCTTATTAATCAGTATAGACGGAATGTTGACTTACTGACTTCATGACAACATAACGACAAACTAATTTTACTAGTGACAATTTGAAAATAATAAAATATAATAATAATACATACATACATACTTGGTACTTGGTACTTCTGATGACGGACTGCTAATTAAAATGACTAATGACTGACTGACAAAACAAAGAAATACTTACCTAATTACACTTGACTAGAGTCTGATGCGAATTAACCTGACTAATGACAAATGACAAGAACAAATAAGTATATTGTCAGCATCCACGACATTAACTAATTTTATTTTATAAAAATATATAAGGGAAAATTGACAATATATATATATAAGATATATATACTTAGGTGACAGTAATATAATACTGACTAAATGACATACCTTAAACTTAGTACATACAACAAATATTTACTAAATTACATGACGAAATTAAATGGTAAAGATTTGACCGTACTGACATAACTGACTAATTATAAAACCCAAAGACTACGACTACTCAGACTAAATACTTGGAAAATAATTATAAAATATATTTATTCTAAAAAACTAACTGATAAACTGTAAACTGACTGAAACAATTACTGATTAAAACTACTAACGTGATTATGAACATGACAAACCTTTTCAATTTGACGAGACTAAAGCTTATGCAATGACATTACAGTAATACAAGACTGAATATGACTTATTACAAACAAGATTTTACATAGGTATCCATTACTTTAACATAGATTACTTAGAAAAATGATACAGTTATCATTTATTCATTCTAATTTAACTAATACACATCTACTCGCGGATAAGTATACGGCAAGGGATTACTTAATCTTATGCATAATAACAGGAACTACGCCATTATGTTAATTTCGTGGTCTTGTTTCTGCCTGTATAGCTTATCAAATAGTGTTCATGTCGGTATGGATCGCGTTTTCCTCCTGACAAAATTTTTAATAAAATTAATTTCCTATTACTACGAATTCCATGTTGTACATGAAGACATCTAAACAACGTGTTATAGGAAAATAAAATATCACCAATTTTAACAAACCATTATTTTTCATATGTCGAATGTGTATGAATGTATAAATTAAAAAATGAATAAAATAAGTGTACCACCGAGCATAAATAATTAATAATAATGTAATTCAATTCTCTATTGTTTATGAAATAATGTGCAAGATTGTAATTTAGTACGGATTAAAGTACATAATAGTCATGAACGAGAATCTTATTCAAGTTTTCAAAACACAGAAATAAAACAATGATAATTTATTGAATAATTTATTATTAATACATGATAAGGTAATGGAATACATTGATAAAACTGGTTAATGTAACTAATATTGAAAAACAAATGAGAACAAACCAACACAAAATAGTGCAAATGTAGCACAAAACTATTTTATTTCCGTATCAAATATGTAATTTTATTTATTAAGGAAATCAATATGTACCTAAATGTTGCAACTTTCAAAATACAATTGGAACTCACACTTTTAAAATCAGTCATAGCAATATATTTCCAAAAAACACTTCTTAAAATCCTTAACCAATATTTAGTCAAAACTTTATAAAAAACACTACAGTAGACAAACCCCTGGAGGCTACGGACTTTCTAGTGGCTATGTGCACATACACATTATTTGCATCTGTATCACATTCATCGGCATGTCACATTTCATAGATCTTCATGATTAAAAACTCAATCAAATTGTCCAATAGAAGTTCTGTAACTCGCAGGTATCTTTATTATTTATATGATATTTGTATTACATATAGGTATTAGCTGATAAATGTAACTAGTGTAAGCTGTGAATAAATATTTTTAATCAAAATTTATTTTCTTTGGCATACTAAAATATATGATAAATGAGATTACACCAGATTCATCTATCCGTTTAGATAGAATAATACTGGCATGCTATAGAATAACAGAAACCTCTTCAATATGCTTAAATAGTAGGAACAAACACTCAAAATACTTGTCCTTATGATATCAAAAACAAATTTGATTTATAAATTATAACTTAAAAATAAACCTTAAATAATAAAACAAATCACATAAATCACATAGTCAATACTGTAATAAAACATTTGACACAATTCACAAGGAAAATAAACATATAAAACATAAACGTCTTACACACAAATAAGTTTGCATGCCAGTAAACAATTTATTTTGAATAAATTCTATGAGGCAATGTAACTACCCCAATCATTCGCAATGAATTATAAATAAAAATCTACAAGCTGAAATGACTGTCCCACAGACATAAAAAGACTTGGATGAAAGAGACCTGCACCAAGTCTCTACATAAATGTAGTAAGTACTTGTATTTATCGTCACTGAGGTTTACAGAGACGGTGATCTTCCTGTATTGAGTACTTTAAGCCGATACAGAAAATTACAAAGGACAGGACTAAATTCATTTAGTCTCTTTCAGGGTGGTATTGGGCAAGGGATCCAGCCAATTCTTGTGCCAGCTCCATTGTACTGGCGCAGAGGATTCGACGGGACAAAATGTCTAATGGCCCACCCTCAGGGTCAATGCACACACCGCCAGCCTCCCGAACGATGCAACACCCTGCAGCAATATCCCATGCGTGAATGCCAAATTCGAAGTTAGCATCCACCCCGCCGAGAGCTACCATGGCCATATTCAGGGCAGCAGAGCCCAGAGCTCGAACTCCATGCGCTTTCCTGATGATCATCTCGAAATTGTCCAGGACACATTGAACCTTTTCAGGGTCCCGGCTCGTGCCAGCCTCATATGCTATCAGAGCGCGGGAAAGCTTCTTCACACAGGACACAGTGATCTGACGACCGTTCAAGAATGCGCCTTTCCCCTTCTTCGCCGTAAATATCTGGTCCATGAGCGGGTTGTAGATGATGCCGATCACAGGCTCCTTGTTGATGCAAAGACCCACGGAGATGCAGCTGTGAGGAAAACCGTGCACGAAGTTCATGGTCCCGTCGATGGGATCGATAATCCACGTCGGGGCATCGGTTAAGACGCACTTCGCGCCTCCGGCCACCGACTCCTCAGCGATGAACTTGTGATCAGGAAACCTCTCCTCCAGCTTCCATATCAGAGTGTGCTCCACCATCCTATCCACTTCTGTGACGAAATCGATGTCGCAGCCCTTCTCTTCGAATGCGTGATAACCCTCTAAATGGTTAGTTATAAGAAGCCCCGCCGACTTGATGATGTCGAGCGAGAATTCGAAGTACGCGTCAATAAGCTCGTCCTCCATGATTATTTGTAATTTAAAAGTATAAGTGTTTAATAGTTTTACTTATATATTGATGATCGAATAATAATCGACTTATTTAACTTCGAGTGAAGATAATCTATTACCTGCTTATTAATAATAAACAATCACTACCAAAGAATACAAATTTACAGAATCGCTGCGCTTAACGCAAACTGGATATTGAAAATCAATAAAATTATATTAGTGTTACCAGTATTTGCAAACAAAACAGCGCGTCATGTCGCTATTTTATACAGCATAAAAACTAAAATAAACAAATTTTATCTGTGGTAACGTAAAATAGGCTAAGTGCCGCAATATCGCTTTGAATAAAAGAATGATTAAAATATAAATTCAAAGGGTGATGCGACGCCTTTGTTTGTTTGTTGTTTAAGTTAGTATAATGCTGGCTTGCAAATTGAAATATTTTTTTTGTCCATACAATATAAATAATTCCGGCAGTTAATGACAGTCAAGTAAATAGCAATTCTGGGTATACGAATAAGGCATTTCTATGTATGACAGTCGTCATGAATTTTCCACGGTTGATGAATTTTGTTATTATAACTATTTTTATTTGCTTAGATTACCTGATTATTTCTGAAATTGATGACTAGTGTCAGGTTTCAGATTTTTCGTCTTAACTTTAAAAAAGTGGGGACAAATCGCTCACATTGACAACACTACTTAAAACTGTCATTATTATCTTGTTCCGGCGGCATCAATTCCTGATTTTTTAAAATCGATCTCGTTCCATGATAAAGAAGAATAAAATTACTGTTCACAATATTCACGCATTAAGTATCTAACTTTTTATAAATTCACAATTTGATTAATAGAATCTGTGATATTCTGATCTCATGAAAATTCAATTAGAAATTGTAATAAATTAAAACACACGTCGTTTTATTTTATTTGGGAACTACTAATATTTGAAATATGTATGGTATTTTTTGTTGTTTGTATGATTTAGTCGCTGCATAATTAATCGTAAATATAATTAAACGTTACATTCATTTATATTTTCAAAAATATCATTCATCTAAATGCTTAGAACTTTGCATTTGTCTTTGGTCCCAGGTCTAAAGCATCACAGTTACTTTTAACAAGAATTTTGGTTGTATGGATTGTATGGACGGTAGATCTTTGTTTGAGGTCAGTAATATAATCATACCTAGTTATGCTGTGAAACCAGTTTTCACACTGTTTGGGTTTTGGTGTTAAGGTGTGACATTTTTTATCAAGGATCAAAGAAATCATTAAGAATTTAGTTACAGTTCCTTTATGTAGTAATTCGAATAATTCTCCTTAGATTATAGTCCATTCTCATAGAACGAATACAAGATTGACATATCTTTTCCATTTCTTCCAAATACAAAAAGAATAATATTGTTGTCGTCATCCAGGCCTGACCAGTAGATGCCTGGAGCTTAATTTAATCTCGATGTTGCCAGCGCTTTGTAACACGTTACTATTCATCGGACGGTTATACCATGCATGTCTGCCAAATATGAAATTTAACTTTATCCTCAATCATAGCATTACATGTGACCATGGTTAATGATGTGCTGCAAAAGCTTGTTACTATCAGTGAACTGCAGCACAAACCTGTTCCTGTGTGTGCAGAGTTACTTAATTTAATTTGTCATATTATAGCAGGTGCAAAGTAGAATAAGTTTAGTTTCCGAACAAATGGTTCGATCCAATCTGAAGCTACATGAGAAGGTACAACTAAGCCCCGTCTGTTCTTAACTTACATTTCTGGTATCTGTTGACAAGATGAAAAGCAGTCACTTTTGAAGTATGAAGCCGTTGATTAGCTGTTTTCAAATGCAAAAATACACTAACACTGAAGTTGTTGTCTACTAACACGAAATCCTGTTGATGTTAAGGTAAAGGATATTAAATAAAACAAGTGATATTAAAAATCATGAAAAATTGTTTAATTGGCATACCAACTGATAACTTGTTACAACCTATGGCCAATTTTACAATTATCAATATTGTTAATAATTAAATATAATATTTATGTAAAATATGTTTATGCTTCAATGGTTTACTTACATTTAAATTTTATATTATTATTCAGAAAAAAAACTATATAATAATAAAAAAAAGGAGGTCATTACAATAATTAAGACTTGGTTATATAATCGTAAAAAATGTTCGCAAGATGCAAAGACAGTTTTTATCAAACAGCGGTGTGGTTCCGTCGAGGCGGAAACAAGTGGTTTGACGCGTCCCACAGTGAAAATCCTAAGGCCACGATTTATTACTAAGTCTTACCTAAGTATAGAATAAAGCAAGCTGTGTTTCTAGCGTACCATCGATGACAATACCACATGCGTATGTAAACAATTTACATGGAGACCGCCACCGGCTATGTACACGTCGCCGGTGGCGGTCACACAACAGTTGGGAAGAAAAATTAAGGTAATAAAAAAAAATATGTTTTCCATTTAGAAACCTACGCGGGACGTACCGACGGTGCGATGTTCCGTGTCCTGTATTCCGCCGTCGCGGCGGCTCACATTTTGAGATGTCAAAAACATTTTTCAAAAAATATTCTCACTTGCATTAAAACTCACTAGATTTTAATAAGTACACTCGTTACATTTAAATGATTAATATCAAAAACTCGATACGTCCCCCACGCCGAAAGCTTGTCCTTACTTAATCTAGGATTAAAAATTGTATGGCAACTAAGCGCTCAGTGGATTACACTGATATTATTTACATGATGTATGTATGATGGAGAACTTACAGGGGCGCGCGCAATGTTCAAGGTTCTAATTAAAGATAACATACAAGCTCGTTTGTCAATATTGAGCTTCGATACACATGCAAGCGTGCGTCCTGTACGAACGTCCTCAACCTAAAACCCGGGCGTGACATTAAAACCGGCTCACGATAAAAGGGGATCAAAAAATTGTATATTTATTGCAACACCAGTCTCTCTTGCTCAGTCGCGATAAATGCAGTAACCGAATCTATTCATTACTTTTGCCACAGATTATAATACTTTTTAATTATTACTTTTTTTTTTATTAAATTTCATCACAATATCACCCAATGAGTAAAATTTTACATGCTACCCGCTCGACTAAGTCTAGGTAAAATTGAAACTCGATTGCATAGGAATGTCTCGTTGTTTAATACTGGTTGGGGAAATGCTTCAACTGTTCATTGTTTTACTTTTACGGGGACTCGTGCGTCACGCGTTCGCGTGCGAATTGCAAAATGTATTGCCCCAATCAGCCGCGCCGGTCGCCGAACCTATCCGGCTAATGAAATATGATAAATACAATAATATTGAGCACCCAGCTTGTTAATAAATGTATCAAGAAATTTTAAAACGGGGCCGCTTCACCGACGTCTCATAACGTGCGTTATGACATACATAATCATACATAATATCGACATACAAAGTATACATAAGTTACAAAGCCGACGCGTTTCATACACTCCACTTGTATTTCTTGTTTTACATTTAAGTGTGGGTCTAAATATGTACGAACAATTATAAATGTACAGCATCGCCGCATTGTATAATTCAACTACAATTAGATCTTAAGGAAACCTATACAGATCCATAGGAATAACACGAAACAGCGCGACGAGGGCAACACCGCCCCGCCACCAACAATCTGGCAACACAACTGTCTCCATTTTTTATTCAAATCGGGCAAGTAATGTTGCATTAATTCCTATGAAGTCTAACTAGAAACTATTTAATATTAAACAACAAGTGTGCTTGGAGCTTATTCTATACACCATATTGTCCATACATATCTAAGACCCAAGTTTTACTTACATTTATTCCACACACCCATTACAGCAAACGTGGTATTGTACTGAACATGTTCGGTCATGTCACATATAAAACATTATCAAATTTTGTTCATTATTGTAATTTCGCCAATACCACAGATGCTACAGTATATTTGGAGAAGCGATATATGTATCTTAATACATTTAAAAGTCACCAACAAAAATTTTATAACAAAAGTGACTTAAACAACTATACGATGTCATATATAAAACATAAATCAACAACGATTCCATACGACTCCAAATAAATGATAATGGTGAAAACGTAAAACAAACCTATATCGCAAATCCAAATACTTGACACATACGGAACACGCGAACACCAACTACACCCACTGACGTCAACTTAAAAGTCTATAGTCCGTAATGAATTAATAATTGCTTCAATGCATTTGAATGCATACTTGCTGATAGGATATGAATTTACGGTATTTATTTACGAGAAGCAAATTAATTTTGACATTACATGGCTGTCAAATAGCAGACTGGCAGACCTGCTGTTGAATGAGAAATACGGATTTCGAAAAAGGTGTTCGGAGGTAGATCTCAAAAAAAGCCAAGCACTATGTAACAATAAACACGCCCTCGTCGCAATCAAACACGAATCAAATCCGCGTTCACAGTTACATCCGCACGTTACCGCGTTGCACGTTGTTGTCAGTGGGTGTGGGCGGGTGTGGGCGGGTGCGGGAGGGTGCGGGCGGGTGTGCGAGGGGGAGGTCACTCGACGCTGTTGGTGGTGTCGTTGACGTCGTCGAAGGACTCGTCGCCGGAGCCCGCGCCCGGCGCGAGCGACGACCGCTTCATGCGGGAGGAAGAAGACGCACCGGACAGGCCGATCGCGCCGCCCTGCCGCCGCAGCTTGTTCCTGAGGTTGGTGCACTCGCGCGCGAGCGTCTCGTGCGTCTCCAGCAGGTCCTCCAGCTCGCGCTGCGCCTTCCGCTTGCCCACCTTCTCGCGCTGCACCTCCTCCTCCGCCTCGTCCAGCTGCCGCTTCAGCGCCTTCACGCGGCCGTTCATCTTCTCGATCTGCTCCTTGTACTGGTCGGCGTGGCGGCGCTCCTCGTCCAGCTGCAGCGCCAGCTCCTTCATCTTCTTGTCCAGCTTGCGCGCCGCCTTCTGCTGCGCCAGCCGCTCGCGCGACTCCGCCTCCAGCTGCTCCTCCAGGTTGGCCGCCTTCAGCTCCAGCGACGTGATCACGCCCTTGGTCTTGGCGCGGCCGGCGGTCTCCAGCTCGGCGAGCTTGGCCTTGAGCTCCTTGTTCTGCCGCTCCAGCACCAGCTTGCCGCTCTCCAGCTTCTGCGTGGCCGCCTTCTCCGTGCCCAGCTCCATCGTCAGCTGTTCCACCTGGTTCTGTGATTTCCTGAGTCTGTCGTTGAGGATTTCATTATTGGACTGCTCCTCGTCGAGGTCTTCCTCCAGGGCCGCTATCCTCGCTTCGAGGCGTTTCTTCTCGTCCACTAGCAAAGTAACCTTGGCGGCGGCGGCGGTGAGCTCGTCGTCGCGGTCGTCGCGCTCGGCCTCCGCGTGGCGGCGCGCGCGCTCGGCGGCCGCCAGCTCCTCGGCGTGCTGCAGCGCCTCGGCCTCCAGCGCCTTGACGCGGCGCTCCGCCTCGCGCGCCGCGCCCGCCGCCTCCTCGCGGCCCGCGCGCGCCTCCTCGCCCTCGCGCACCGCCTCCTTCAGCTGCGCCGCCAGCTTCTTCGTCTGCTTCACGGCGTCTTCGCGCACCTTGTTGGCGAGGTGCAGCGCCTGCTCGGCGTCCTTGAGGTCGGCCTCGAGCTTCTTGCGCAGCGCGAGCGCGGCGGCGCGCTGCTTGCGCTCCTCCTCCAGCTCGGCCTCCACGTCGCGCAGCTGCTTCACGATGCCGCGCCGCTTCTCCTCGCCCTGCTCCTCCTTCGCCTGGAGGTCCCGCTCGAACTGCGCCCGCATGGCCTGCATGTTGACCTCCAAGCGCAGCTTCGCGTCCTCGGTGAGCTGCAGGTCGTCCTCGATCTCCTCGTTCTGCGCCTTCAGCTCGGCGAGCTGCGACTCCAGCGCGCGCTTCGCCTTCTCCAGCTCGTGCACGTTCTTGTCCGCGGTGCCCTGCGTGTTGGCCAGCTCGTCCAGCTCCGCCTGCAGCAGCCGCTTCGACCGCTCCAGCTCCTCCACCTTCTCAGCGGAGTCGTCCAGTTCCCGCGTGAGGCTGAGCACCCGGGTCTCCTTGTCCCTGGCGTCGCGCTCGGCCGCGTCCCGCTCGGCCGCGTATCTCTCCGCGATCGCGCGCTCCTCCGACACCACCTTGTCGAAGCTCTTCTGCTTCTTCTCCAGCTCGAGCACCTTCGCGCGCTGCGCCTCCAGCTCGATGTTGGTGTCCTCCAGCTCAGCTTGGATCTTCTTTTTGCCTGTCATCATTTTGTTTCATATCACAAATGCACTAATTCATTGTTACATATCATTTTATTGATTAGAAACTTAAGACAACATTTTATGTTTAAGGATATATAATATAGAAAAAAATTAATAAAATGTAATGTAATAATGCACATTTACTTTATGACGTCGAAATATGTTAAAGTATGACAACAAAAGTAATTTTTGCAAGAAAATATATCTGTTGTAAATAAGTTTAATTTTTTTTAAGTTATAATAAATTGAAAAATAGAGGCAAGGAAAGAAACAGATAGTGTGTGAGGAGGACAAAAATGCTAAACTATGTTTAGTTGGAACCCTGGGAGTACATAACACACTGGGCTAAAGTGTAGATGTGCTAAAAGAACCTGAGAGAGGAATGTGGTATCCAGATTTCGTATTCAAATACGTATTATTTTTGGAATCCATGGTTTGTTGTGAGATAATGTTAGAATAGTACAATTGGGAAGCATTAATTATAATGGCAAAGAGGAATGTTTAGTTAAGGTGGAGTTAGAAAGAGATAGAATCAGAGAACGAGGCAAAGGAAGAGATATAGAAAAATAACGTAAGATTAGAATCGCAGATAGAGATATAGTATAAGAGCGAAACTGGGGAAAGTTGAGTCATGTAGAGAGGGCAAGGTGGATGCAGAGTGAGAGAGCTAGGCAAAGAAAATTAGAGTAAAAAACGAAATAAAGGTAGATGGAGTAACAGATTGAAGGACTGTGGTAGGAAGAGAGAGCAAGAGGAGGATGTAGAGTGAGAGAGCAAGGGGGATGTAGAGTGAGAGAGCGAGGCATAGGGGAGGTAAGGTGTGGGGATGCAGAGTGTGTGTGTGCGTGTACTGACTCTTGTCGAGCTTGTCGTTGGCCTGGCGCAGCTCGTCGAGCTGGCGGTGCAGCGCCTCCGCGTCCTTGGCCAGCTTCTTGCGCTGCTCCTCCAGCGCCGCGCACGCCTCCGCCTCCTCCTCCGCCTTCTTGCGCGCCTCCGCCGCCGCCGCGCTCTGCAGCGCCACCTGTTTCTCGAGGTTCTTCTTGGCCTCCTCCTCCTCATCGAGCTGGTCACGCGCCTGCTCCAGCTGTTGCTCCACGTTGCGCAGCCGCGTCTGCAGCGACAGTTTCTGCTTCGTCTCCTCCTCCAGCAGTGCCTGTGCTTCGGCGTGCTGCGAGTTGGCGGCGGCGGCCTGCTTGGTGGCGGCGGAGGCCTTGAGCTCGGCCTGCTCCAGCTGCTGCAGCGCCTGCTCCGCCTCGCCCTGCAGGCGCGCGCACTTGTCGGCCACCTCCGAGCGCGCGCGCTCCACGTCCTGCAGCTTGGCGGCCAGGTCCTGCAGCTGCGCCTCGGCCTGCTTGCGGCGCCGCTCGCCGTCCGCGCGCGCCGCCGCCGCCGCCTTCAGCTCCGACGCCAGGTCCGCGTTCTCCGCCTCCAGCGCCTGCTTCGCCTTCTCCAGCGCGGTCTTGATTTTCTTGAGCTGGTCGTGCTGGTCGTTGATGGCCTGCAGCTCCTGCGCGTGCTTGTGCCGCTGGTCGGTGAGCGCGGCCTCGTGCGAGGCCGCCTCCTCCTCCAGCCCGCGCTTCAGCACCGCCACCTCCTGCTCGCGCTTCGACTGCAGCTCCTGTTGCGCGGCGGTGGTGTCGAGCGAGTCCAGCAGCTCGCTCTTGAGCGCCTCCAGCTCCTCGTTGAGGTCGCGGCGCAGCTTCTCGGCCTTGGTGCGCGCGGCGCGCTCCGCGTCCAGGTCCTCCAGCGCCTCGGCCAGCGCGGCCTGCGCCTCGCGCGCCGCCTTCACCGCGCCCGCGCGCGCCGCCGCCTCCTCCTCCGCGCGGACGCCCGCCGCGGCCACCTCCTCCTCGCGTTTCGCGAGCACGAGCTGCAGCTCGTCCACCTGCGCGCGCCGCTCGGCCAGCTGCTCCTTCACGTCCTGCAGCTCCGTCTCCACCTTGCGCTTGGCGCGCTCCACCTCCTGCCGCATCTGGTGGTCCTTAAGCAGCTTCTCTTCCAGCTCGGCGATGGCGGACTCCTGCTTGGCCTTGAGCTTGCTCAGGTGCTTCGCCTTCTCCTCCTCCTCAGCCAGCGCTTGCGAGAGGTCGTTCGATCTCTCCTCCAGGATCTTCTTCTCCTTGACGAGCTTCTGATTGGTGTCCTCGCTGAGCGCCAGCTCTTCCTCCAGCTTCTTGATCTTGGAGTCGCACTGCACGCGCTCCAGCTGGAGCTTCTGCCTCGCGGCTTCCTCCTCCTCCAGCTGTTCCTCCAGGTCCTGTATGTTGAGCTGCAGGCGCTTCTTCTCGTGCTGCAGCGCGTTGCAGCGCTCCTCCTCCTCCTCGATGCGGCCCTCCAGGTCGTGCAGCAGCTCCTCCAGCTCCTGCTTGCGCGCCGCCGCCCGCGCGCGGCTCTCCTCCGCCTCCGCGCACAGCTCCAGCTCCGCCTGTAGCTGCTCGGCGAGCTGCGTCTTCTCTGCGCTGACCTGCTGGTACTTGACCTCGTACTCCTGGCAGCGGCGCATCTGGTTGTCCAGGCGGTCGCGCACCTGCCGCAGCTCGTCCTCCTTCTGCGTCAGCTTCTCCTCCTGCTTCGTCACCTCCAGCAGAGGTTTCACCTTTATGTACAACCTCCACCATTGCCAATTCCTGAGCTTCAAGTAGGCAGCGCAATTCCTCTGGATGATCCTGATCGCGTTCAACTGCTGCAGCCTCTTCTGGTAGTTCCTCCTCGCGAGGTACCCTCGGCAGAAGGCCTGGAAGTTCACGATCAGGTCCGTGATCTTGTAGTCTCGCTCCTCCTCCAAATGCGCCAGTACACCAGCCCTGAAGAAGATCTTGGACTGACCCACGCGGTACAGGTTGTGGTCGAGTTCTAAAGCCTCGATCATTTGCTCACACGCCTTCTTTCCGTCCATGAATCCTTTGGGGATTATGTTCGGTGTAAGCAGCTCGTAACGCTGCCTGAACTCCTGGAAAGGTATCCTGTTAGGGAAGCCCTGTCTGCAAATCCTGATACCCTCCAGCACACCATTGCAACGTAGCTGGTCTAGCACTAGTGGCGCCTCGATTTTGCCCGCCCTCTTCTCGTGGTTGGGTATGATACACCTGACGAAGTTTGGATTCGTGTTTCTTAACGTGGCCATCAGTTTCGTCAGCTGTTCCTTGTAAAGTTGGGACACGGTTCTGAACATTCCCTTTCTCGTTCTCGCACCGAACTGCGTATCGGTCATTGCTTGTTGGGCCATGCCAACTATTTCAGCGTCCTTCCAGATGTGACACACGAATGCATCCTGGGAAGACTGAAGGAGAGAGACCACGTTCTCGTTCAATGGATCCATGTTCTTCATCAGCCACTGTGCCGCAGAGTAATCTACTTTGCCTGCGTAGTGAATAATCGCAAAGTCGGCGATACCTCTGAAGTCGGTCTTCATGAACTTAGGGTGCACCGAGTGTGCCGACACAAGCTTTTCTACGAAAGTTTTATCGGTCGCTTTCGGGAACCAGCACTCTTCGTCCAAGAGAGCCATGATTCCCATCGGCTTGTCGATGAGATCGATGGTCGGTTGTAAGTCCAAGCCGAAATCAATGAATTTCCATTCGATGCCTTCCCTCTGATACTCTTCCTGTTCTAATATAAACATCGTGTGATTGAAGAGTTGCTGGAGCTTTTCGTTTGTGTAGTTAATGCAGAGCTGTTCGAAGGAGTTGAGGTCGAATATTTCGAAACCGGCCATATCGAGGATGCCGATGAAGGAGGCGCCTTGCCGCTTCGTCCTGTCCAAGGATCTGTTGATCCTGTTCACGAGCCATCTGAAAAGACGCTCGTAGCAAGCCTTACCGATGGCTTCCACTGAGAACTCCACCTGTTCTTTGGTCTGCGCTTTCGTTACAAAATCACGACCAACCTTTATTCTAGGCTTCAGGAAAGCTTTAGTCATTTCCGTCACGGAGAGACCGAGCAAATGCGCGATCTTTTGCGCGACAGTATTGTCCGGCAGGGTCGCTTGATCCGAGTTCCTCTCTTGTTTAAATTGCATGGAACCAAACAGCAGAGTGGCGGACACTATTCTGAATATGGCGTTATAGTCTTCCATATTCATGCCCATGATGTTCATTGATTTGATGGTCGCCTGGAACTCCGCCGCATCATCGATCCCCGGTACAGGCAACGCGGCATTTGACAAGAATGGGTAACTCTTGGGGTCTTCTAGAATGTACTCGGCCTTCTGCTGCGCTGTTGCGCCAGACAGCAGCTGGTAGAAGATGTGGAAGGTCCTCTCGTCCTTCGCTTGTCGTATCGCTCTTGATTTCTCGAGTAAGTACGTCTCGATGTTCGCGCCCGCAATGTATCCGGACGCGTCGAAGTTTATTCTGATGAATTTACCGAATCTCGATGAGTTGTCGTTCTTCACAGTCTTCGCGTTACCGAACGCTTCCAGAATGGGGTTCGCCTGTAGCAGTTGCTGCTCCAACTCACCCTGCGATAGACCATACAGATTAACAGCCACACACAACTTCCATACATTCCAAGCCAAGCTAACTCCCACCATCGTTGTATTAAGCTTATGTATATTGAACAATTTGGTGAACCACCAAGCTGTTTTGATCCAAGCTTACCGATTCAAGCGCGGTTACCTCAAATGTTGGTCCATTACTCTATGGCAGCGTGAAATGAATTGTCAATGATTAGTTGGTTATAGTTAATGATACGCTTAAAAATAACATTGCTGTAACAAGTATTAACGATATTATAAAAAATAATAAGAAATTATAATGAGGGGTTAATATCTTATAAACGAGTTGATAAATTAATATTTATTCAATTGAAACTTCATTAGATCAATAAATATCGAAACATAAAATGAATGCCATCATTTGTATGTATTATGGTAAACATGGCATAATAAAATAATTTCAATGACTCCATCATGTTCCATATTTAATGCACACATTGTTATTATTTGCAATATTTACATTTTAATAACTTACATTGAGAGTTACACGGTATACGAGTACATGACAATGGAAAATTAAATTACTTTTATAATGTAATTACTGATTTTTATATATCTTTGGTAATGTTCATTGATTTTATTTCCTTTGTATTTTTGCGCATTCAAAAGCTTTCGATTAAATGAATTTTAATTATCATTATTCACTACAAAAAAGTTAAATAGTATTGCTTTGGGAATGTTTTTAATTAGAACTGGCCAACGTATTAACAATTCGTTGTAATATTTTTACATACCATTTCATCACAACCTAATTTGTTGTTTTGTAGATCGTAACAAAATAATAGGAAATACATTCAAAGCGAAGTTTGAAAGTACATACGACGATACAAAAAGGTACAAACACCTTCATACTCTACACTGCCTTCTGGCACATTAATCTTTGTCAAACCGTAAACTGAGAGCGTTATTCATTGCAAAAGTTGCTTATGTTTGCGAGTTTAATTATTGCATTCTACATTTTCAAACTGTTATTGGCCGTGCAACAATTTCATTACTATCTCACGAGAGCAGTCGGGACAGTTTTAGTTTGGCTGTGTTTAATTGTTCTTGATGGAATGATATAGAAACTTAATACCAAAAATAGGAATCTGAGTTTGTGACATATTTTTGTACAACAGGAAACTTTTTGTGCCGTCAAACAGTAGTGTTGGTACTACTCATGTTCCTGTTTAAGGATGTGATAGCGCAAAACACAAGGTGTTTGATCTATGTGCTCATGAGTAGCACCGCGACTGTGATTACAGATGTCATGGGCTGTTACGAAGTAGCATACCAGCTTGCAGTCCACCTGATGGTAAGTAGCTACTGCAGTCCATGTCATCTGTAACCACAGATACAGTGTTACTTTTGACATCGAAGGTCGGGCATAAAAGTTTGATATGACGTTCGAATTGCTTAGGAGTAGCATGTTATTTTCCCTTGCTCTTTTAAATATAACATTATATTTTTTGCCTTCTCTTTGTTGAGATCGTTTGTATTACACACATAACTCACGCTTATATTTATCTGAAGATGCAGACAGAGATTAAAATCCCCTACTTTATCTTAGGTGGCGAGCCTCTTGCCAAACAGCGGGCATATAACCAAACTACGTTTTTATCCATATATGGATAATATGGATTCTGTATAGTTTATTATATAACTGCACAAATAAACAACCCACAAGAAAGTAAACCATCAAGTTTCGGATTTGGGAAATGTATCTACAGCGAGTCTTTTTTGCTGTCACCTCGCGCGAATCCCGGTTACAGGCAGTGACAAACGACTTGCCCCGAAGACTTTAGTTCTTGTGAGGTCTGAATAAAATTAAAGGAATTCCACTTATTCTTTGTTATTACGAATAGATCGGTCGTTTCTGTTTAATACCATCCATTTTTTTCATAAAAACTAGAGTAGCAAACGGGCATGTACTTCATCTGTTGGTAATGATACTACAGCCTATGACAACCGTAAGCGTATCAATACAGACCTATCAATCCGTTCGAAGTCGATCACAAGTGCGTTGCTACTCTTGAGGCCTAAGTTGGTCGCCTCATTTATCCTGTGCATGCCTGTGGCGAATCATTTGCGGAATCATCTGTCCCTATATATATAAACTATATATAGCTAGCTATAAGTATATAAACTTTCATTAAGATCGGTCTAATCGTTCTTAGGTTATAACGGGACATCCAAACAGACCGCATTTTTTTATCAAGGTGGAATTGCTGTCACTAAGTCATAAATTGTTACAAAAAAATTATCAGTTTACAGACCGACTACTGATGTGTATACATATATATATATATATTTGACGACCTCCGTGGCGCAGACGGTGATGATCCGCTTGCGAAACGAGAGGTCGCAG
>DWIE01000308.1:0-16715 GCA_018248235.1 Choaspes benjaminii
CGGCTGCCACACCCTTCAAACTGAAACACAACTCATAAGAGCTGTTTCACAGCAAAAATAGGTAAACTGCAGACCCATAAAATAAAGTAATAAAATGTTAGACGCTTGGATGTCTAACTTTATTGCTTCCTACCAGTTCGTACGCGTCCCTTTGGCGCATAATGGTTAAATAAATAAAAGAAAAGTACATAATATGTTCCCTAAAGATTCAATTTTCTCTTCCGAAATATTCTTGAAAGATAATAATAACACATATTCGTCTCATAGAACTAATATACAAAGTAGGCAAATAAGTGACAGGCATCAAAAATTTTGGTCTTTTGCGAAATATCGCACTGAATACACTAATCCTGTTAATGAAGACAAAAAGAGTAAAAAGAAAGACCGCGGTAAACGAACAGAAGACCCATGCCCATGCCAGTTGTTTTCTTATGCTTGTCCGTGTACAAATAAGAAATCCTTAACTGAATTAGCTAAAAATAGCAAATCTTTGACATTGGCCGATCAGATTACTAGTACAGCTCAAATATTTTTAGAGGAACAAAAAGATAAAAGTCATAAAAATAAAAGGGTGAAAGAGAACTGTTTGCGTGAAGACAAGAGGACAAGTACAATTGAAATTAACGATAAAAAATCAATAGATGCCCTATTAAGTGAAACCCATACGCGAAAAAGAAACAATATGTCCCAGAAAACATCTGGAGATGTTGATACTAGTAAAGACATAAAACATAAATATTTAAGAAAACCTCGTCGAGTTGTGTGTCCAAATTGTAAAGAAATGGTAGACGTAATGAGTAACACCGAAGAGGAAGAGAGCTTGAAATCAAAATGTTCGCCGCTTTACCGTGAAAATGAATTACCTGCTACAGCCGCATATACTTATCGAAATTCAAAAGGAGAAAAATGCAAGGTCGTTGAAAACGGAGATACATGCACTCACGAGCCGCAATGCGAATTAGTTCCCGTGTGCCAAATTCTACCTACTGACAATATATACATAAGTCCAAATTGCACCAATAAGCCTTCTCCTATAAAACCTAACCCTCGTGTAATCAGAATAACTAAAGGATGTAGACACCATCCTCCATGTACAGTCGTTCCATCTTGTCAAAGAATCAATGTCCTAAATAATAACTGTGAATATATACCGCCGTGTTTGCATCGCCCTCGTTGCGTGAACTTACCTTTATGTGCACCACTGTCTAAAAGCATCTACTATGATGATGCAATAAGTAAACCTGAAGATGATCTAGTCACTACAGACTGCCCTCACATTCTCCAAAACAGATACCTACCAACGTATCAACACGCTTCACCAGAGCATGATCAAATCAACAGGGTGCAAAACACCTGTGAATACCTTAGTGAATGTTCCCCGCGGTTTGGAATTAATACTAAACTAGGCAGTGTTTCGCCTACTCTATCACCCTGCCAAGCTATATCTAACTCTCCTTGCAACATAACTCACTCTCCGTGTAATCATTGTACATGTGATAAATTATGTCAATACAATTTTTTTGACCATAAACAAAATGTTGTGAGCAATGTTAAAGAAACTGCAAGTAACAACGACGTAGTATTTATAAGGGACGTTGGCTGTCAATTCCGAAATAAAAACTGCTCCCCAAAAGACTCTTCTGTGCACTCTAAAACTTCAAGTGCGTCTTTTAATCGCGCAAACATGAATATCGATAAATATTGCACCAATTTCCATACATTGAGATATGAAGATAAATTTACAAATCCAATATCTGCAGAAGAAGTATCTATCTCGACAGTTACCCTGAGTTCCACGGAGATTGATTCGCAATGTCCAGCTCATGGAAATCAATATAATCGTGACAATCACAAAGCCCGACCAACAGGGTTTGTGCCGAAGACTAATATGTCGCCGTTTGTGGCTTACACTCATACCGATCCATTTGCAAATTTTTGTTCATCTGCGAACGACAATTTTAAAAAGAAATCTAAAGAAAATAATCTGGAAGCTGATACGTCTTTAAATGCGTCAAAGCATCATACAAATGCACTGTCAGTAATTTCACGGAAAAGTTTATTAAAAGGGAAGTACAAAAAAATGTTTCCTGTCAAAAGAAGGAGGAAATTAAGAGCAAGTTATCATTACATTACCAGCGGTTGGAAAAAACAATCCGCAGAATGAACGACATTGTCATTTTATTTATTAATGAAATTTATTAATGAAAAGTCCATTTTTATCGATAAATCTTTTTGTTCGTCGTGTTTTAATTTAATATACATTTATTCAAAATCATTTGTTATTTCTTTTAGATTTATTTATAGAAATTCTCAAAATATTTTTGGTAAGTCCATTTTTTTAATTATCACTTCTATTATTATAATAGTACTCTTGTATTGTAACCCGGTTGTCACTGCACTTCAAATTTACACGTGTGCCCTATTATGTATTATAAATTCCTTCCTTATTTTTAATGCTGGTTGCCTAGATAAATTGCTCCAAACCATAAAGCCGCCCATTGTGACTTACTTTATGAACTGCAATATGTAGGAGTATCATTGTCATGGTGCAATAGTTTTTTTGTTATTCAGGAAGTATATATATTCAAAGATAGGATCGAAAGACAAAGGCAACATTGCGGCCATTTCCATGATGAAGAAGGACTTACTATATAACAAATTAAAAAAATCGTTCGAGACTTATAATACAAAATTGCTGCCGTGTGCTACCTACGTATAAATTAACTATTGAATTATCAAATAGTGCTTGGCGTCCTTTGCTTATTAAGGTCACCGTCATCGTTACCGAAGCCTTACTAGCTGTTACCCAACTAGCCAATTAAGAAACACGAGCTAAATATCGGCAGAATTAGGTGTACTATAATAGGTACTAATCAATTTCTTTCTGACGAATGCTCGTATATGGGAATAAAAGAACTTTCACGCAGCGAATTTTGTTTTAATTACAAAATATAATTGTATATATTCATTATAACAAATAATTTATTTCATAAAATATCAGCAACTATTTATAAAAACATTAAACGTAACTAGAGTAATAAATTGAGTTACAAATTTAAAACTCAATTATTTAAAATTACATAAAATTTTATATTATTACACGGATTAAGGATTGCACATGCTTATCTTATTATACGTTTTAGGTACGCAAGGTTATATGAAATATCTTTTACGTTAAAAAGTATTTAACGTATTACATATAGTTGATACAATGCCCTGCGTAATTTGGTAGACATAGGTAAATTAGAAGTAAAGGTAGATTGCAGAGATAAAACAATAAAGGTCCCGCGGGAAAGTGGCGCAAGGACGAATGCTCAATTTATACGACAGCCCAATCTGTCAATGATGGGAGTAAAAATGTATTCGTTTCTCTTACACGTTCTAACTAAACGATTAATATTGCGGTTAATATAATGGTCGCGATAAGTCTTAATGAACATAAATAACCATGTTGCATGTTGCAGTGCTTAAAATTTATTATTTAACGTAATCATTTTCATCAGCAAACATATAGATTATTATTTTAGATATTATCTTACTGGAGAGCCAGCAATTTTCCAGTGTACATGATGATCGTTAGTTTATTATTCCAGTGAATAATGAGTACATATGCCTTTAATTTTCTAGATTCATAAACATTTGTCGATACGTAAATAAACACGCTTAACAGAATAAAGTTGTTTACTACCGTTAGGAAATGATTTAGTTGGGAGCACGTGTAACTCCATTCGAAATAACTCGCTATATTTACGCGGTGTAATAAATAGTTTATAGAGGAAATGCAGATGCACGTTTCACAACTCAGTGCTTTCAAACCTTTGAAAGCTTTTATATATACGAGTACGTTACACCTTACATGTAGAAAAATCTGAGAATATACAGACCGTTTTTCATCGGCCCTTGTGGACCATATCTAATTAATGTTTACTCTCTCGTTTTAACGAGGTGTACCTCTAGGGAACGAACCCTGCCTGTTATACATATACATCTATCTATCTGCCTATTTTTCTATGGTTATACATTCTTTGCACGTGTGTACTATATTTACATAAAGTATGCGCTCTATTTGAGTAACAAATTTAAATTTTATGAAGCATGATTTATTAATAAAGATATTTACGGTGCGCGCTGCCCCCAGCTTCCATTTATTTCTAAGGCGTATTCATTCATATTCATATATCGCATAATTTTACTGTACTCGGAACTCCAACTATATTTAGGCTATTTACACTTGATCACAGTGACCTAATGTAATGCCGATTGTCTTTATACCAAAAAAGATTATAACAACTTTGATTTGAAACACTTCGACAATGAGAATACTAAAATGTTTTTACGGCTTTCACTGTGAATGTTCATTGAGTTAAATGAAAAATACAGAGCTAACCTAACCTGCCTCAAGTCTTAGCTTTTAAGAACATCGCACAACGTACAGTCGTGCAAGTCACTCTTTCTTAAAAAGCTTTTAGAAACTAAGCATCGAGTAAGTGCAATGGCTCATTTTGAATTGTTCGCAATAGTAATAGTTTGCAACGACATCAAAGTAGTCCTATTTAAAAATATAAAGCTACAGGAGCTCGTAGAACTTGTGATTGCATTCTTTGTAATATGGGAGAAATCTAAAAAAGAATTGATTATCCAGCTTTCAAAAATCTTGAGTGAATGCTCTTGAAAATCTTTAGTATGGAAATGCCAGTGTCTTTCACTTCAAGCCACAAAGCACTGCACTCTCAAAGCGCTTATATGCTTTAACAGTTCTTTGTAGTCTTATAAAACATGAACTTATGATCTTATGTGGTGAAAGCAAAGCGCGCATCTACTTCGTCCCTGAAAGCGACAAATGTCTTCAATTTACGAATGTGCCCGCCGTAAAACTCGTAAGTGTTGACAAAAGACATTGTTTCATTACCATTGTTAACATTGTACTTAGCTTTTCTCGATTATTACGAAGCCTTCGGCAGTATTACACATGTTTCAATATTCAACATAGTTCGTAACCAAGAGATATATGACACATACATCAAAATTCTCAGTAACATACATATTATCTTTATCTCGTCATCAGCCTCCTAGTTACAAAACATGGTAGAAAACCAAGCCATTGCTGGCGTCGAGGTCGGACTTTAGATGAACACAGCGCACACCAAAAAATCTATATAGATAGACAATGAGTTTGAATATGCGCAAATATAAATATTATCTCCTTCCAGGCAAGATAAGACAAAGAATTAGCTAGACGAATCATAGAGGCCTGGAAAAATTTTTGGTCCTTAAAAAATTAAGTAAGGATTTTTTGTCCTATCTTTGAAGAGACATGCATTGTTCCCACCCATACATCTGTATGTGCGCATAGACATGATTTTTAACTTGCCTCTAGAGGTCTGCACTCAAGGTTTGCCGATGAGCAATGTAGCGTAGTATCCTTGGCGTAAAGCTGAGAGACCGCGTTTGCAAAACTCTTGCGTTCCATAATGAACGAACACGACGCGGCAGAAAAACAAGGAGATGACGGAATGACAGACTCGCACTTAAAAGATGATTCCAAAAGACGGAGAAAAGTAGAGAGAGGTTAAGAATTCCTTTGCCCTGCCATGAGATACCGTAGTCTCCTTACATATTTGAACTTCACAGACAAAAAGTATAGTAAAATTAAATTATCCGCCGAAAGTAGTAAAAATGAAGGCGAATAGAGGCAAATAAAAAAACAAGTGTTCTTGCGTGTGTTATTATTGGTAAAGAGATTAGCCATATACTTTTTTGTTATGAAAATTAGAGTAGTAAACAGGCATGCCGTTCACCTGATGTTAAGTGACCACTGCATCCCACGACAACCGTATCCGACTCTAAACAGTTGGTCTTCTGTGTTCTGTTCGAAGTTGATTGAACTTGTTGCATTGATACTTTTGAGTGCTAAGTTAGTCGCCCCATGTATCCTGTGTGTACCGGCACACGGTATGGCATACCCTTTAAGCTGAAATACACCTCATAAGAGCTAGTTCCCAGCATAAATAAGTGTGGTTGTAGTAATCAACGGGGCAAACCTAGACAGATTCTATCACCAATTTACTACTACTCCCAACCCACTAAGAACACTTACCTATTTTTGCGATGCTAGCGAAAAAGATCCACAATCCAATTAAGAACGGAGTTTCAACTCGGTGGAACTCGACTGCCGCTACCACAAAGGTCCTTTCTTTTTTAGGTTTGTCGGTTACCGGGGTGTCTGTGGTCGTCTCCTGACGCTGACCCAGCTGCGTGCCTGGCGGTTCTCCTGGTAAGGGGGCCACGGGACCCATGGGCCCAAAACCCAGCCCTGGGTAAGTAGATATCCCATCAACAGCAATGGACGGACTCTGTTTTGTAGTGCTCTGAAAAATAAATTGAACTATTTGTGTACTGTGTCAACATTAAACAAACAATATTTTTTGTATACATTATTAGTTCAAAGATCATAATATAATACTAATTAATTTTCTTTCTCTTCATGCCCTGAATCTTTTAAATTTGAGTTTAACTTAGGTTTCTAAATAAATTTCGTAGCAGCAAATAACATACGCCATCTCTATTTAATAGTGTAGCTCAAAAAACGATTATAAACATTCCAAAATGAATATAAGTTTTGAATCATTACCTTATAGACATTAATTATACATTCAAATATAATACTTAAAATATATCACAAACTAAGCTAATAGATGTACCCGGTAGATGACTATAAGGGTTGGCACCTAAATATAAGTACCGAAACTTGGTTGATATTCACATCTGCTTAAATCTTAGGGAAAAATAGACTTGTAATATAAAAGTAATAGAAGGCCTCAATCGATAAAGTCAGAAGGCCACATACACATAATAATTTAATTGCCGTTTCGAATCGATAAACCGCACTAGGTAAAAGAAGTGAAGACTAGTTTCATACATACATATTGTATTGTATATTATCCAGTTCACTGCGGCTTAAAAAGTTATGTATGTTTTAGTAAGTACTGAAGCATGTTTCCGATTTATTTCTGTCTCCGTCATGTAACATCAGTGTCAGCGTAATATATAGATAGTTATACACATATGTAACTGCAATAATATATGATCCAATCCAACTTATCCATATACACATTTGCAGTATAGAACTAATTACGAAACGTATATCCTTAAAGTATAATAAAGAATACATGATATTTAAACAATTGTTTTTTCCAAAACATAAGCTGACTGACTTATAATGACTCCTAAAAAGTGCCCGTTCGCTACTCAAGTTTTCATATGAAAATATTTTGTTGAATTGCACTATTTAGGTACATAATACTATATAAATATGTCCTACACGCATTAGTGCATAAAACAGAACAAAGTTGTTCGGTGCAATTTAATCACTCACTGAAATAAACAAGAAAGAAATAAAAAATCATTTCATGCATACTTCGGTCACATGATAACATCTAGCCTCTGTCTTATATATAAAGTGCTTCACATATAAGTGCTTAACATAATTTATCTATATTGTAAACTTCAGCTGACATTTTCTTAAACAACAATAAAATGACCAAATATTCCGTAAAAACATACAGAAACAAAGATTTTTTGCTATGATATACGTAAACAGATTATCAGATTCTATTGTCAATATTCACGTAAATGCAAGGGCGAACAATGGGATGGTAGGAGGTCCAATCCCATTTCTTTGGCATTTCCACAATACCTTTGGAAATATGGGGCATTTCGACGAATATCCTAGGGACGAATTTAGACGGACGCGTTAAGCAATAAAGCGGTAATTTTTCGCACGTTCTTCGTTTGAAAGTATTACTTAAGTAATATATGTTATAGTAAGTTACTTATATTCCCTGCTGTATCTTTAAATCCTTAAATTAATCTTTACTGCATTAATGTTTAGTAATAAAATAAAGTATATGTGCATATTTTAATTCATATAACTTTAAACTTAGACAAAAATGGATGAGAATGCATGAAATCTTGCCAACGTACAACATGACAGTTTTGACCCTTGACCTTTGTCAGTTACAGTTTACGCTATCTTATTGGTTTTTATAAAAGAAAAATTGTGGTCTGTATTACGAGTATATGATCTTGTTCCTTTTGGGAATTTCTTTATTAAAGAAAGCAAAATATTTATTATAACTATATTCAAAGCATTAGCTTATTATTAATGGTTGGCAATTATCATGTAGTACCTACTACCTGCAATAAAATATTGTTTCCAATGTTATGTACGAGTACATATATAATAATACATTACTGTAGCATGTACCCAATATGTCATGATTATTTACTTTAATAAGCACAATTTCTATGTTGGCATTTTCAAAATTCTTCTAAGTTTTTACTTAGTTAAGTACAATTTTGTGTAAAGGTTTAAAAGCCAACATGGGTGACAAATTTTGTGTTTAAAATTTATAGATGGTATATGGCTGTAAATAACCATTTACCGTCACCATATTTACGTTTGTTAATCGAAATCAGATAACTAAAGCCATCAACGATTCAGTTAATTTTAGTTCAATTTTCGGAATTTGCTTTCCAAAGATTACTCGATAGTTTGTGTGATATATAGAACTGAGATCTTGCCAAGGCGGGATGGATGACCCTTGAACTTGTCACGAACACAGTCATTTCTCTGAATCGTCTGTTGTCACTAAATCTTCTCTTTTTCCTCATCCGCTTTATTTAACTTTCCAATAATATGCTGAATAAATTGAAATACGTTTTTATATTTATATTCAAATATGTTATCAACACACAACAAATATAAAAAATATAAGAAGCAGTTATATAAAAAAAGAGTCAGTAGATTGATAAATTAATGGTACTTTGGCGTCCAGTGAGCACAAGCGTATATAAAGGTTGTAATAAATATTTGCTACAATATCAAATAGAAAATCAAAAATTATTATTCTATAATGTAATGTATGTTGGAAAAAGAAGAGCCGAACACCGGGCTCAATGGCGTTCTTTGGGAGAAACCTATGTCCACCAGTGAACTGATCCAGGATGATGAGGACGAATCTAATGTTCTATAAAGTTATTTTAGATGTATCGACTGATACGATAAATTATGGTGGTGGTTCATATGGTTAGTAGTGGTGGCGGTGATGGTTCAAATAAAAATGTTGATTGTCGTATTCTAAGTTAATTATTTATCATATAAAACAATATATTTTAAAATTGGAATTAAGACAAATCAAAAATGTTAAACATAATACAGCACACCACAGGTTCATCATATCACAGATCATATCTAAATGGCATTTAGTAAAGATTTAACTGGACAGTGCCATGACGTGAGTGATGCTGAACTCTTGCCAATACGGGGGGTTGTCTGTTGACCTTGCACGAGCACGCTTTGTCTTATTCGATCTCGGCCTTGATCGTGTTGCCGATAATATGTTCACGGTCTTGATTCTCATGTGTTTAGTGGCTATTTAATAAAACACATTTCGCTTTATTTGTTTTTATTAATTGTTGTCATTGGATATATAGACCAATATCTGGATAACAGAAATTACAATAACATAAATTATACATATGACATAAACCAATATCTCGCATTGTATGTTGCCTATATGATTCTATGTTGTACCTTCTATATGATATGACTTAGAGAAACTTATGAGTCTTTTAGTAAAAGATATCTATTGTTTGATAGTCTTTAAGTACTATAGTGATTTAAGGGAACATTCTCGTCATCCAAACTTGTTTATTCTGTCCGTGGGACCGACCCACTCAGAGAAACGTATAATAATATATCTTAATTGTGCTTTATCCCTGATATGGACAGCAACTTGTCTGCTAATGTTGTCCAACCATCCATCAGCTTTTGGTTGTCCACTGATAGACGAAGGCGTCCCCTAATCCACGGCTATCCATCCAAATGGTTCTGAGCCCTTAGGAACTAACGACAGCCTGCCATTTTCCGTAGCTCACCTTGTCTTTGCTAATGTTGTGCGAGCAATGATATAGTAAATCAACGCAGATGCAACATTGTGACACTTGTTGGCAATTTTAATTTTCTTCACTGTAGGGTGTCTTTTCTGTTAGCATTTAAGATAATTTGAGGTATTTTAATCAAGATAAAACACGAAAAAGTTTTTTCTAGACTGTCATCATATATTTATTATACTAAAATACTCCGTTTTATTTAAGGCATTAGGAACACTTCATTCCATGCTTAACATAATGAGTATAATTTGCTCAGCTGCTTAACTTTAAATAAGTTGCGACGTTGAGACTCTGAACTTTTGCCAGCGCGAAGGGTAACTCTTGAAGTCTTGACCTTGCCCACAAAGGCGTCCCGTCTTATCTAAACCTCTCGCTTGATACTGTCGCATACATAAAATATTGAGACAAGTAGCTAAAACGTGCCTAATTTTCTGAAATATAACGCTCTGAATTGTACTTTGGCATTCGTATCATGTTTTTATGAAATATTTTTACAACGAAATTTTAAATCTCTATTACGAATATGCGTCACGGCGATAGCTACCAAGTCGAAAATGAATGTTCTACGACCCGAATTCTTTTTTAGATGCTAAACAAATTAGAAAATTTATCTTTATAAGAATCGAAGTCACGACCTCACATTTTACAGACCAACTCATCCTGATCTGCGCCACGGGGGTCGTCAATCACATTTACTTTTCACTCTGTGAGAATTTAGGTTTAAAGTATTACCCATTTATAGCTTTATATTCGTTTTAAAAACCGATAAAAACTTTATCTCGAAGAAAACTTTACGAACCAATACACGTAGGCGTATGAGGATAATAACATTTTCTTGCCCCTTTAAATTGAAGCGTCAGTGCGGTACTTAAGCACCGCACAATACGTGTTCCATTTACTTCATCAGTCGACCTGTGTATGGACCTTATTTTGACTTTTGCTTGTTATCAACTTTAAGCTGAACGTCACAGAAATTTATATGACATTTTTCTGCTGAATTCTAACTGCATTGCAAAATAAAAAATATGTGTTTTAAATAAAATAAATGTTGATCAGCAATTTCATCAATGCTACTGCACTTGTGTGAAATAAATTAAACAGCATAAAAATGGCTTTATATTGGTACGTATAGATATATACAGGATAACCGAAAACTATATAGTCATTGATTAGAACGAATTTTAACGAACGAAAATCCTTAACGACGTGGGTGTCTGTAAGACCCCACTTGTAGTGATAAGGCATATTTGGACCCCATTTATATAAGTGGCTTATGTATTTGTTTCAGTGCGTGTAATAACGTATTGTAAATAAAAATATAAATAATATAATTTAAGTATAATGCCACACATATTATTTCACATCTGTGAATTACGAAAATAATTTAGAAATAACTAGTTTGCAGCGGTATGATCCAACTAAAACTGATCGTGAAACAAAGTATGAAACCCTGTAGTTATAACAATTCGTTATATATATCGAATTGTATAAAAATATCAAGATCTACATGGCGCATTTTACTCCGTACATTTATATATTAATTATTAAATAAGCATATTAATTGCATATTAAACATAAGCCAAACATTAATACCACTATTCACCAGAAAATAACTTCAATAAATATATTTTTTAAGTTATGAAGTAGCACATGGGCTTACAGTCTACCTGCTGGTAAGTAGCTACTGCAGCACATGACATCTGTATCCACAAATGCGGTGCTACTCTTGAGGACACAGATCGAACGCCTCGTGTTCTGCATATGCTGGCTATCACACTCTTACGCCGAAACACAAGTAGTGCGAACACTACTATTTCACGGCACAAATAGGTGTGACGGTGGTATCAACCCAGTCGAACATATTCATATTCGTTAAGTTACTCCAGACACGAAACGAATTAGAAAAAATCGTCTCGCCGTGGGAATCAAACCCGCGACCTCACATTTCGCAAAGCGGCTCATCACCTCTGCGCCACGGAGGTCGTCAAATATTCTGAAATAATACAGATTTAAATCCAAATATTGCTTGATTGCTTATCAGTGAAATTATATGACTTTATAATCGATTGTTATTTAGGGCCCTTGATTCTAGTATCACAGCTGTACTATATCATGCACATTTAACATACATATTGAGCATAACATTGCTACGTGTTGGCCCCGACAGGACTTCCTTTATAATGAAACTAGTTGTTACCGCGGCATTGTCCACATCCTGTTCCAAGGCGTAGGCGACTGCTTCGCCAAATTTCATTACAACTAGTTCACCCCTTTGAGCATGATTGAAGAAGAGACGTCTAACCGCAATTATAACAATGAGATATTTGTTTAACCTGCCATGCTTTTGACATCCATAGGTTTAATTAGTTTGACACATTAAGTTGTATGTGTCTGCTTGCCGCATCCATACTCAAATTTAATGGATGGGTGGACGGATGGAAACATAATCAGCTTGTGGGACGTTAAAACATTCAATGGGTTAATGAGATTCAGCATTGATTGATGATTACATGAGATGTAGAATATTATTTCGTTTTCTAAATAATCTAGAAATTAAATGGCTACACAATTATGTAAGTTGGCTACGATTAACAAAATCCATTAGATACCACACAATAATATAATAACAAATATATATAATTGAAGGGTGGTAGAACATGAATATGTTCGACTGGGTCGGTACCACCGTCACACCTATTTGTGCCGTGAAACAGTAGTGTTCGCATTACTTGTGTGTCGGTGTAAGGGTGTGATAGCCAGTATACGCAGAACACGAGGCATTCGATCTATGTCCTCAAGGCTAGCACCACATCTGTGATTACAGATGTCATGGGCTGCAGGAGCTACTTACTAGCAGGTATACTGCAAGCCCGTTTGCTACTTCATAAAATAAAAAATAAAAAGTTAGGTATATGAAAATTATTGGTGCGGGGTACTCACTTCGACAGGATTGCAGTTAGCAGATGCTAGAAGGCTGGCAGCGATCCACAGGACCAGGGTACGCCTGCAGGCGCGGCGGCTCAGGTTGACTCCGTGCTTAAGTGACGTCATGGCTCCCTTACCACATGCGGCGATCACCTCACGCACATTTGCAATAAACACTTTTCACACTATTACTTCTTTATTTTGATGCATAATCTTCAGTAATTTATCCTACTTCGTATTTACATTTGCATGTGAAGGAGGATACGCGAGCGCTCGTCAAAGTGTTATTAAAAAATGCCCATTGCTATTCAAATTGTTAATCCCACTTACTGTTTCTAATGCAACATTCGCGATGCTGATAAGTTCTGTATCGTGCCTATAAATGCATCACGTGCAAGATTACATGCTATTTGTGTTGTTTTGATCGATAGTAAGTTTACGGTAAAGTAACACGCATATTTCATGGTTTTAGCCAAGTTGTTTTTTTCTGTTATCCTTATTTAGCGGTTTTATATGTGCAATTACCTTTTTATTAAATATTTATGGCATAAAGTGGCATAGTCATAAAATATATAACCCGCCAGTCGGAATCATCAATACAAAACGAAACCAATATATAATAACATTAATATAAGCTATACATATTATATAAATTTTTTTATAAACTAAAATACAGTTTTACAGACCGTACAACAAAGCTTCACGTTAATTCAAAAGTTTTCCAAACGAATGACGTCAGTTTGGTTAAATATTGAGAGATAATATTCAAGGCGATATGCGCTACGCGGATAAATGGCTAGTACTAGATTCCCGGGAGCGGGGCGAAACATTTATGGTGATGGTGGGAGGCGACAGGCGACTTGGCGCCAACACGCTCCATCTCTAAATATGCTAGCAACTCCAGGGTTGCCACTAATCTGTTATTGCTTATATTCCAACTATTAAGTTATTGGATATATAGTAAGCATAAGTCCCTAAGACAAAATAATACCTTGTAAAGAAGAAAATAGTTCCTTGATATAAATTTTAATATATAAAACAAGGTTTAAAACGCAATTCGTACTGTACGACGACGAACCTTTATATTTACACAGCACTATAATTACTGACTAAAAACCTTAATATAATATAACAATGAATATTTTTATTTGAATATTTTGATACTGCATTACATTTTGGGCAAAATCTCAACTGAAAGCTTTAATAGGTACGTCGACCCTCTCTTCTAGAACGTCTAGTAATGTAATGTTTGGCCGCATTTTAGTATAAGTTCACAACCCTCTGTCGTTCTTAATTATTCTCAAACTAGCGCCTCGGTCGCAGCTTCACTCGTGTTATAGCTTAGTTATTTTTTTAGCGAAATACCAATTTTCATAGCCATATTTTCAAAAATGCCGGAATTTCATATATTACTTTTATCTTCATATTTATCTTGAGTGATTCTATTTTCAAAAATCCTATAGTGTAAAAGAACCTACATAAACAAATTTACACATCTAGACACAATAGTTTGGGTTGTGCATTGATATGTCCACCAGTCACTTATCCTTTTATATAGATATATAGGTATATAGAAGATAGATGGATAATATCCATATAAATACATCTAGGTACATACCTCGCACAGTTGCGACTCAAGACAGGAAAATTGCTATCATATTTTTTTTCTAAAATAAACAATATAGGTAAAAGCGCGTAAACATAAAACTCGCATTTGAAGGTAAATGCAAACCAGCAAAAAATGATTATAAGCATATAAAAAAGCTACCTTCATAATAGATCACAATTTAAAATATCCATAATAACATTTATATCCACACTATAGATTGTATATACTGAAGAAGATATGTATATGCTCAAATGACGTTTTTTCAGATCAGTGCACAGTTAAGTTCCAAGCAATCTAATTGATGGAACAAGAACCTGAAGAAGAAAAAGAAGAGCAATAAATCTAATAGAGCTAATTACGTTTCCCGAACTCCCCATTGGTTTTAGCGCTCCACCATTTAGAATTGACGTATTTTTTATTTTCACCTAGAACCAGCTCACGCTTTAGTGTTGTTAAGGCTGGTTGTTTTTTGAATGAAACATATCCTATGTTATTTACCGTATCCCTGACAACGTGTAGCAAAATTTCATATTTATCGGTTAAGTAAGTAAGGCGTAACAAACAAACTCACGTAGGCATTTATGATATTATTAAGGATTTTCTGATTACTAATCAATATTCAAAAAAAAACATCACTCAGGCTTGTATTTACCCGAAGGTGTAGGCAGAGGTGAACATAACCCATGTTATGTTTAGGTCACATGTAAGGTGTCGAATCCATTTCTATTTTCGGGGTACATTTGCAAACTCCGGGCCAGTTAATGAGATTTTTCTAGTCAGAAAAAACCAATAGCACTTTTGCCCGACTCAGACACCGAACCCAGGATTATTATTTCGAGTGACATATACAATTAAACATCAAATAAGTGGGTAGGTAATAAGAAAATTAAGTCTATCACCACTTCGAATACGTAAATATATCTCATTATATCCGTAGTCATTGTTATTATACCTTCTTTTATTCTGTTTCATGAAAAGGTCGCTCAGTAGAAAGAATTACCGCAACAAAGCCTCAGAAGTATTTTTTTCTTTCTTTACAAAAGATAACAAAAGAAAAATATGAAAATCAGAATAATACAAAGTAATTCGGCCATATGTGTTCAAGTTCTTGAACATTCGGGTTCAAGGATAAGGCCACAGCTGAAGGCACTACTTGGTTACTTTGATATTTTTTATAAAATTTATATTGTATACGTATCTTTAATGTTTTTATGGAATCAGGGGAGTACATACAGTTAACCTAGAGATAAATGCAGCACGGAACACTCGGAACCGGCATCTAACAGGTCCAATGTTGTTTGTTCGAAGTTATTAACAGCTGCGTTACTACTCCTGAGATTTAAGATCATCGCCTTATAAATCCGGAGTGGTGACTTGTATTCTTAAAAAAAAAATACAACTTACTCACTAGCACTACGCACAACACTAACAACTAACAGCAAAGGATTTTTTGCTGTGACATAGGTTTTATGAGCCATGTTTCAGATTTGAAGGGTGTGGCAGCCGGCACATACTGAATATACGAAACAACCTACTTAGCCCTCAAGAGTAGCGACGCCCCTGTGATAAACTTCGAACAGAACGATATGTGGGTTTTAAGCCGATTGTGGTTGTCATGGACTTCAGGGGCAGTTAACAATGGGGGACCTGCATGCCTATTTGCTCTCATTATCATACAAAATATATAATATAAATCGATTCGATACTAAAGGTTATTTAGAATCGTGTAAATATAATATTTCCGTGATTACATGGGGCTATTGAAGATCTTCAAATCGTTCGAAGAAGTTAATATCAAGCTAGCCTATTACGTGACATTATAAGAATTCTTCAAGTTTTTCATCCAGCTCGGATAGTATATACGAGAAATTAAGCAGGTGGTTATTTTTTTATGATTCTACACCACGATGGGAACTGTATATAATATCAAACGTCATTATTTACAATCGGAGCAATATATAAATACATGTCGTCGAACTGTCTAATTTGGTTAAATAAGCCACCATCAAGACCCTGGGTATATTAATTAATACGTGTTTACCTAAAACAAATAGGAAATTAATAACTTACAGGAAACGTAAAAGGAATAACTTACAGGAAATTATATATTATAATTGTCAATCATAAACTTTTTACTTTGGTCTCTACGGCTAGAGAACTGACCCTGCGCAGAGAGGGCCATTATGGTGTAAAGGTTATATGAAATGTTGTTGAACATTCTAATTAA
>DWIE01000309.1:0-16714 GCA_018248235.1 Choaspes benjaminii
CCCCGTGTGGGCCAGACTGTCATCAGACTTACGCAGTGGTGGAAGGGTCGACTGGCAGAAGTTTCCCTGGGCAGCCTACCGCGTATCTACTCCTTTGACCCTGAATTGGTATAAATATTCTCACGGTATTTCGTTGATTGCCTCGCCCAAGCGCAACCACACCTCCGCCAGTAGGTGGTACCTATTAAACATATTGTACGTAAGCACTTCCGATTTGTTTGTGTCGCCTACATTGTAACTACACAATATTTGGAGAAAAAAATTCTACATGTTGGCAGTATATTATTCCTTTATTATCGTTTTATATCTGTTCATCTTTATAGTTGTAAATGAGATGAATAAATAGATTATTTGGATAAAATCAATCAATCAATTAGCATATACAGCACTATAATTTGTCTTCGTCCTTTTTATTTTCTACCGTAGCATACAATAAGTATCAGCACATTATCGTATGGACATAAGATTATAATATTAAACTTTCCGAATTTCTTTTAAATAATAAAATACCATTTTTTTAATATATATGTACTGGCATGATATACTGGGAACTATAATAATTATGTATGTTTATTTTCGCATTAAATTTTCTTATTTTATTTTATCTTGCACTGCTTTGTTGCTATAATGTCACATATCTGTAGATCGTGACAGCACTTCATTTTTTTATTATTTCTTGCAACATTTTATTGTTATAATTGTTTTAAAATATATTTCTATGCGTAGTTAGTATAATTATCCAGTAAAGACTTTATTCATTTATTCTTAATTGTATCTTCTCGTGCTAGGTCTTTACAAAGCTGGACTAATCATAATGCCTAATGGCGTTTTCAACTAGGCAACCCTGGATGACGGTGACACCATGCGGTACGTGCGAAATTATAAAAGTAAAATATATTTTAGCTAATAAATAAAACAGAAAATTATGAAGGAATGATTGTAGATCATTCACATGTAGGTATAGATACAACCAACGTGTTATGATATAACGTAAGATTTTACATAAATAAATAAGTTTAATGCGTATATCGCAACAACATTTGCAGTGCATATCTAAAGTTCATAAAACATTTCCAAGGAGTAAGGTACTAACTTGTGATTAATCAAACTCATAAAATTAACTATAAAAATATAACATAATTATGTTGAATATTATTAATTTTGACTATTTTAAAGTTTTGTGTTCATCACGTTGCACGTTGTAACATATACGCTACAAGTGCATGCCGTACGATAAAAGCTTGAGATGTATTGATAACAGGCGTGTCATAAGTAGCGTGACGTGTGACAATGTGTTTTAACATAACAGAGAGCCGTTCGTCGTGCGGCAGCGGCGACGGCGGGTCGGAGGGCTCGGAGGGGCGCGCGTCGTGGCGCGTGACGCTGGACCACGACCTGGTGGAGACGCTGAGCGCGATATACCCGGAGTGGTTCAAGCCGCAGCACCGCTCGCGCAGCCGCGCCGCATCGCCGGCCTCGCTCGCTTCGCCGCGCACGCCGCGCACGCCGCACACGCCGCACACGCCGCACACGCCGCACACGCCGCACACGCCGCACACGCCGGCCACGCCGCCTGACGACTACACGTTCAGGTAACACTTCTCATTCACATTTAGTCTTTATATGAGTGAGTGACTATTTTGTTTTCTTTGTACTTCGTATATGACGCAGTTTCACTAGTCAAAATTAAAGGGGGTCGGATGGGTGTCAAATGTTGTAGTACCTACATTTTCAATTGGTAAGACTCTTTATCACTAGAAGCAAATACTCAATTTTCTATGAGTTCAAACGATGTACAATAACATGGAATCTTAGTCAAGTTTTAATCAAGCAAGAAGCAAACATTGTATAATATAAATACCTAGTTTGATGTAGTTTTCACTGTTCAAACAATACTTTGGGCACAATTGATGAAGTGACTAATGCTATAGGTATAACAATGTCTAGATTACGTGGGAGAAGTTGATGATGAAGGCTTATATAATAGAGAATACCTGAGCGACCGAGTTGTCCTTAGTTTTGTACGACACCTAGCGCCATCTCGTAGCTAGTAGTAAAGAAATCAATATCAAAAATTTTAAGAGGTGCCGTCAGCAGTTATTATTTAATCTTTATTTGTAAATTTGCATTTTTTCAGGAATGTCTCCTACGCCTTATATAGCAATAATTAACACCCTATGTCTATTACAATAAGCAAATGGGTTAGGTATTAAAAGTATACATCCTTCCAGTTCCGGGGCGGAGGAGATGGCCGGGCGGCAGGCGAGCGGCAGCGGCAGCAGCGAGCCGCCGAGCTCGCCCCCGCGCGGCTCCCCGCCCAAGGTGGTGGTCGACGACAGCCCGCTGCAGCCGGCTATCGGCAGGCACAAGGAGTGTAAGTATTTTAAAACTGTTGCAGTTAGGTTTTATTTTGGAGTTACCGGCATATATTTATCCTTTACATGTATTTATTTTACTGCTCTTTGAACAAAAATTAAGCTCTTATGATAATCGGTAGTAGAATGTGTTCAGGTTTTCCCGGTGTGTACGACCACCATACAAACATCTGCTGCGAAACAGCCCTGAGTTGTGTTTTAGCTTGAAGAATTTGGAAGCCGACACACACAGAATACATGACACGACCATCTTAGCCCTCAGGAGTATCAGCGCACTTAGACTGCGAACAGAACAGTGGGTCTGTTTTGTGTCGGTTACGGTCGTCAGGGGCTGCAGTGGTCACATACTATCAGGTGTACTTTGCGTCCGTTTGTTACTCTAATTTTCATAACAATACCACATTCATGTCTTCTTGAAAATTTGCTTCGCAAATTGGTTTTAAATTCCCTGCATAGGATCGAAGAAATAGGTGTATCCAGTCCGCGATAATTTTGTTACGAGTTGTACATAATCCAGAACGTGTTCTTTCGTTTTTTAGGTAACAATTTTAAAGCTGTTCGTATCGTAAGCTCGAGCGTTTAACATTATTATCAATGTAGTTGCAATTTAGTTGACTCAAGTTTGTCGTGGGCTTTCCATGACGTCTCCATCAGAATGCATACTGAATTCGCACTTCCGGCCATTCTGAGTTGTCGTCTGCATGCATAGCCAATAAATAACCAGCGTTGCCCTGACAGACATAATAACATTAACATTAAATGCAGTATACAAATTAAGACATTTTAGTATGCTGTTCATGCTCATCATGACAATAAGTTATTTTTTTTCTATTCGTAAAAAAGTAACTCTTCTCCTATCTGGTTGTCTGGTATCCTAATTTTCAGTAATAAAATCAACAAAGTGTTTTTATGCCGAATTTAATTGGAAAGTTTGTCATAATTAATTCAGAACAACTGTTGAGCGCGGAGATGAATGCGCAGCTAAGGCGCCCAGTAACCCACAATATTCGGCCTAGTGGTAGTGAATGTTTCGTCTGTAATACGGTCGCGGCATAACACTAGTTTCCTTGTGCAGTGTTTATTTATGTTGGCGGCGCGCCAGCGTTGTCCGCCCATCGCTCGCTGCGCCCCGCGTGTCTGCACGCAAACAAGAATATAGCGCCGCGCCTACGCTCTTCTTCCCTCTACTGCCGCCTCTGTCCGATAGTTGTTATCCTAATGTATTGATCGACGTATCGATCGCGTCGTCGTTCTATAGCTAGCTACCTACTATGCTACGTCAATAATCGTCACACCTCGCGCCGTCATAGCGCCATTTTTTCAGGTAGTTATGCATTCCAGTCTCGTAGAACTGCCAAGTTTTAAAAGGATTGGTAGTCATTAATTTCATAGATAAACAACTTCAGAACGAGCTTATGTGTTATATGAAAAATTATAAAAGAGTTTATATTGTTACAGCATTGAAAATGAAATTGATGAATCGACGTCCTCGTACCCAGCTCATCGCCCAAGGAATCATGCCTCGTAAGTTATACCTACTTATTTTTTTATACCATAAATTATTTGCCAAATGATGGTTTTTGTTAGAGGCCGCCTGCGCGTTGGCTATCGTACATTGTGTGGGTGAAAGAATTTTATTTACGACCCGAACATCTCGGGTAATGAGAATTTCTAACTTGCCAATAAGAAAGTAAATGTTTCACATTTATAGAGTTCAGCCAGTACTAAATTGTATCTCTAGCTGTAACAGTATCACTTATTTTAAATAACGCAATAAACGAATGTAGTACGGCTATTATTTAATCATTTAAATTTATTTTATTACAGCTCTTAAAACGCCTCCTGCTTATTTCGAACAATGCAAGCAGTTAGAAAGAGCAAAAACTGGCGATTTGCTCAAAGCAAAAATACAACGGCGACCAGACCGCCAGGAACTCGAACGAAGGCATATATTAGAGCAGGTTTGTCAAGTACTATTATTTTATTAATTCGTTAATTTGTGATATTTGTTTATGTTTAGTAGCAATATATTAAAACACTGCGTATATTTTTAGGAAAGCCATGTTGATCCAAGTTTGGCAGAGAAACAACGTATGTTGAAGAAAGCTAGATTAGCCGATCAACTTAATGACCAGCTCTCACATCGACCTGGCCCCTTGGAGCTTATTAAGAAAAATATACTACATACTGAAGAAGATATTGAAACAGCCGTGAAAAGTGGTATATTAGCGTTCAAAGCCACTAGCGAAGGCGCATCGGGTCGTCCTCAACATCCTTCTTCATACTGTGGGCCTCCGGATGAGGTGTCTCCGTCCCCGTCCCCACCTTCGACACTTTCCCCCGCTAGTATAGCTTCTCCACCTCAACATCCCGCACCGGGAAAAGACAAAAACCGCAAGAAAAGCAAGCAAAAGCAACAGCCTAAGGCGCGATTCAAGTTTCACGAGTACAAGGGTCCCCCGAATGCCCAGAAGACTTCCTCGCCACCTGGCTCCATCGAGACGCCATATCAGCTGCTTATTCAACAGCAGCAGTTGCTCCTTCAGCTTATGCTTCCCGCATCGCCTGCGTCGTCGGCCACCTCCGTCGCGTCTGATTCGTCAGAGCTACTTTCCGCCCCACCCCCGCCACCGTTACCCCCCACACCGGCTCCTACGTCTCTGACGTGCCCAGCTCGCTTTGAAGACATGAAGGTTTCAGACCTTCGAGCGGAATGTAAAAGGCGAAACCTTCGGGTTTCCGGGCCGAAACCGCAGCTGATCGATCGTCTGCGTCCTTTTCTCGAGATAAAAGAAGAAGCACCGCGATCGCCGGTTTCGGTCGCGTCGCCCGAATTGAAAGTAGAAATGGAACCGCCAGAGGACATAGTTCAATCGCAGCGACGGCAAATCGAAGAGCTCGAGCGGAAACTTGAAGCCTCGCGACAGCAATTGGATGCTGTTCGACGAGAAGCGGCCAGCGCGGCGGCGGGCGATCAGAGCCGGCGATTGTTGCAAGCGCATCTTTGTTTCAATCAGTTGCGCGCCCAGCTCGACGCGCTGCAGCAGTCGCACGCGCCGCCGCCGGCCGCGCCGCGGTACGTCATCGCCACTCCGGACACTGCGGCCGACCGGCTAGTGCGCCTCTTCACCGTCACATCGCCGACGACGTCAGGCGAGGTCACCACGGAGGTCACTCCGACGAAATCTGCCAACTCCGCTTATAATTTGTATGGGGTGAAAGTGGTACCGATAGCCATTCTACCTTCACCGCGGTACGAGCCGGAGCGCTCCGCGCCCGCGCCGCCGCCGCCCCCGCCGCCGCCTCCGCCGATGCCTCCTATCGCCCCTGCCTTACACGATACCAATGAGGACAGTCAAATCATGGATGATGTTCTAGAGATTCTGGTAGAGAATGGGGAACTTCCTCCGTCAGCCGTTGGAGACGTGAGCACTAGTCGATCGCTAGACGCCGGCTACTTGACTGCAGGATCAAGCGAGTTTTCTCCTGCGGATGTATTGAGTGGTGATGTGCTCGGCGATTCACATGTTCGAGATTCGCTCGCTGCTGATGAACTGCAAAAGGAGCTTAACGATATACAGAATGAAATCATGAATCATTCCGACATGCATGTCGTCAATGAAGTCAATCGATGCGATCCTAGTGTGGCTGATATTGACGTTGATCTTACTGTGGAGTTGCTGTCGAGTGATGATTTTCATACCGACTTTGGTAGCTCTGATTCGACATGTACTAATCAAGATGACTTTTTTGGGAGGTTACTTGCGGTTAATAGCGATGAAAGATGTCATACGGATATGGAAATCGTCGATGAATTACCGGAAAGAATGAGTATGACTCCACTCACCAACGGCGATCTTTTGGATCACACTCGCACTGGTTTCGAAGACATGGACGACTTGTCTCTACCCTCATTTCAGAATGAGGACATTCGGAACGACGCGTTCGAGGAGCGGCCGTGTGAAATCGATTTCAAAGATTTCGGAATCGATTTCGATTCGAATATGAATGTGGATAATGATAATTACGGCTTCATGGATACAGAATTGATTCCGAACTTATTCGGGCGAGGTCACATGCCGCAGTGCGACCCACTCCTGGGCGGCGTGCTGCCGCGGCCCGCGCCCCGGCCGGCTCGCAAGCACTACTCCTGGGACAAGATCGAGTTCGACGCCACTTGACCCGGTCTCACCTGTTCTTAAACAACCGGGTGTCGCTCTCTAACGATACTTCCTTATGATCTCTAAATATCCCTTAACGCCGTATGGATTGAGTGTTTAGTCGAGTCTGCGTAGTGGCTACGTGGTGTGAACATCGTCATGTACCGGAGAGATTTGTGTGTAGATGTTCTGATTTTGTGAAAATTTGAGCTATGGATCTTTTTATTTAACTCATTTTATGAATAAGCTAGTGAATTGCAGTAATAACGAAGCACTACTGAGTAGTAATTCGAGTAACGTGCGCTAGTCTCTCTTCAGTGACATGTTCTTCCAGAATCATGGCTAACGAGCCATAAGCTAATAAGCACTTATTATAGAAAATCTAGAGATAAGATCGTGAAACACAAAGTGTTGATAAGAAGGACTGCATAATTAATTAGCGTATGGTACTTAATACTTGATACGAAATGTTTGTATCGCTAGATATTAGTTAAATTATTTGTGTTGGTTTTACTAGTGAGTTTGTCGTGTTCGCACGATTATGTGTGCAGTAACATACTTAGCTCACATTGTATTACAAATCCATTTTATTTACTGAGGCATATCTACTTATGTATATAATGAAAGTAATAATATTAATACTCAACATAGTTGTGGATTTCTGCATTCCGCCCGATGACTAAAACTTAGGGGAAAAATATATCATAAGAATAGTTGCTTTGTCGAGACATGAACAAAAATTTCAACGCCAAGTCATGAACCCCATTTGTTAACACTTTAGTCGTGATATAACTAACTTTCTAGCTGTGTGACTACCGAAAACAGCAGAATATTTTAGTCTCTGTTGCATGGATAGCTATTTCCCAAATCATAATGTGACATTCCAGTCTTGTTGATGTGCAAAATGTAGCACAGAGGCATTCTTGACTCTCTCGCATTCAAAATACGTAAGGAACTTGGTGAACCCTTTTCTCCTTGAAATTGATGTAAAATGACTTGCATGCTACATACATTCAAAGAGAGAGTCCAAGATGCAAATTCACAAGCCATCGTCATGGGTGGGACCAGCTCGGGAACAATATTAGATATGAATTCAATTAGTTAAAGTAGGGAGCCAGCTCCTTGCAAACAAACAAATATGCAAGCACTCACATATAAGTTGGTAAATTGTACCTTTTATATTTTCCACTTTTATATTTAAGCATGCAAATCTTTGGTATGTTGTAGTGTAAAATATGCTTTTACAAAATATGTTATTTATTAATGCTTTCTTACGATTTGTTGAGTTTAAACCTAAAACAATTAAGAATTCTGTAGAAACAAAACATTCTTATTAAAATATCATTCCAGTGTATTGACTAAAGTTTAGGATAGGTGCAACATTATTTATAATGTATGTGTTTAAAAAATGGGGTGCTTGCATAGTTGTTTGTATGCATTATTTATAGTTTATTTATTACCCTCGAGTACCTACTGGTTTTGTTCAGATTTATCCTTTAGTTATTGTGTGTTTTGCTAACGTCCTCGTACCTAGTGTATTGCGTTGCGCGTTTACTTTTGCTTTAACACTGAAATGTTACAGATGCCCTAGTACGATCAATAAATTGGAAGTAATATTGCCATTTTTTGCATTTATACGTAATAATATATTTGATTGCCTGTCACAACAACGAATGCGGCTTAACTGCCTCTAATGTGCCAATTTTTTAATATTTGCATAACACAAATTTTAAGATAACTTTTTTATAATGTAATGTTTGTATATTGTGATGTGGTTGCAGATGTCTCTACCAGTGGTCTGAATGTACACATGTATGTTTGTGGAACATGTGGCGGTACTCTAAACTTAAGATATGTTTGGAGTGCTTCCATATGAGGTATGGTGCTATAATTTTTTATGACCTTGTGTTTCATTTGTATTGATAAATATTTTAGCATCACACACTATTATCCTATATTATTGCTAATTTAATATTAATATTAAATTAAAGAATATAAGTCGTACAAAGTAAGATAATTATGTAATATGTAAAACCTCTGAAATTTAAGTAAACAGAGGCCAGCTGCAATTACTATTTGTTTACATCTTCCCAATGAATGACAAATTAACTAAATGTTTATTTCTCGTGTATTAGCTACACTAATTATTATACCGTTGAAGAGGTAAGCATGTACTCAGAAAATATTGATCCCATGATAAATGCTTTTTGCACTGTTTATCGAGATTTTTTAATTAATATGACATTTATTTTTATTAGGAGACGAAATAGCTGGTCATCACTTAACAAAAAAAGATAAAAGTACTTAAACCTACATATCAGCTGTATAAAGTATGACTTACAAGATTTGTTTTTTTAATTACAAAGTGTAATGCAGCTGTCCTAAAATGTTTATTTAATTTCTGCAAATTTCCTATGTGATTAACATTTAGAGTTTAGTTTGTTCCTGAGATTCTATATCAACAGCAGAAGCAAAAAATCCTATTTGTTTAATAGTTTCATGAATGTTTAGCAAGTGGTGTTTTGATAAGAGAATTCAAATTGAAGAAATGCTAAACTTTGTATGCTTCACTAAACTTAAGTAATATTCCATTATCTAAGTAAATGTAACAATCTTATTCTAGTTAATATTTAATAAAATATCTAATTGCTCATCCAAATTGTGTACCTATTCATTTTAGCCAAATGTAAGTAAATGTTGGGGAGACATTTTATTCACCATGTGAGTAACATTTCGTCTTGGCTCCCCGGTGTGCTAGGCTTAGTGTGTGTATAACATAACAGCTTTGTATACTACTTTTCTCATGTTAGAGAGTTAGTCTAAATAACAGGTATAAAGTGAGATTAATGTTTTGATAAAAGTGTACTATCTGCATATTTGTTACTATTGTTGTATAATAATTATTGTAGGAGAGTTTTAATATTTGTTTTCTATTAGTTTATATTCCGAGGTGATATACAGTGCTGAATTGGAATCATTTTAGCCGTACATTAAATTTAGTTTTAATCTATAGTTAATTAACTGGCTTCGTTATATTGCTTGCTTATTTATAACTGCACCTATTAATCGAATCTATTTGTACTCACGTATTTAATAAAACATTATAGGTCACTTATTCAAAAAATAGTTGACAACGGCAGAGTCAATTCATGAGTAAAATATACCTTGTGATAATTGCATATGTAGTATTTGGATAGTATTTTTACCTTGCCGTATAATGAAGCCTTGTAAATATTTACCAAGCCTTTATTAGTTTAAGAAGAGATTGTTGAATAAAAAAGTTTTGACACTAAGTAGTATTGTTTTATTTTACATCTAGGTATAGAGGTCAGGTTGCACTTTGACTTTGTAGCAGTTAGACTAAACATTCAGAATTTGTCTAATATTATACCCAATTTGTATATTATTATTATATTATGTACATATTCTGTAGTCATCTCGTCAGGTTTGGTATGTTGCACAGATAATAATAATGTTACTGACTCCGCAGATCGAAATGCTCGACCAATACGGAGTGATGGTATTTTCTTGCTTTAAGACCAAAATAAAATGTGAAGAACATAATCAGATGCTAATTTCTTTGCTTAAGAAGTTCAATCAAATTTAGCTAAATGTCTGCAGTCTATGGTTTTACATAAGGTACGTTCCACTTAACGTTCACTACAATTGTAACGCCTTCCGCATGTTTCACTTGAGGTTCGTAGTTGGGGATAGTTGCCTAACGTCATCGATTACGTCACTTGACGATCGCTTCGCCCATACGATATAAGTAGTTCACACTAGGCTTTCCCCAAAAATTGCCGAGAATTTGGAAAAACAAAATTATATAGTAAGAAGTAATTCATTTTTTTTCTATCATGTTCTTACGTTAGTTGAACTGGAATTTATGATATAGCGGTCGTGGGGGATGCGGAGTTTGAGTGGAACGTAGCATTTGAAATAGACCACAGAGAAGATCAAATTTGCGATCAATTATCTGTCATTGTCTTTGCCGTCTTTGGCGTTACCTACTGTCAGAATTATTTCAAGCCGCTCGTCAGTCATTTTGTTGCTAAATTATTTATTAAGACATCTTTCAATGTTATCAGTAAAATTTGAACTTTCCCGTATTTTATGATAGCTAGGACCGAAACTTGTAATTAAAACAAGTTATACAATATAGAAGTTATGTTATTGGCTGAAACTTTCTTGTTTTCTCTGTCCCTGATCGATAGCGGTGCTGTATTGTTTCTTTTAATTTACTACATAATAACATTGTCGGACTTGGAATGCGATTATTTAAACGCGCAAGAGTGTTGTGATAAGTTGAATTACTGGGTACAACCTAAGTACATCGCTCATGCCTTTGTTACCTTCTTGTTCCTGTTGAATGGGCATGTCATATTTTTTTTAGTGAATCTGCCTATGTTCATTTGGCTGACATACGAAATATTTACCGTTCCTCGAGGTAACTTGGGAACCTATGACCCCGCCGAGATACATAACCGCGGCCAGTTAAAAAGGCATATGCGCGATGTTATGATTTATATGGGTTTTTATTTAGTAATCTTTTTCGTCTACTTATATTGTTTTATTGTGGCCCTTCTGAAAGGGGACCCCATAGATCGTGCTTCAGAAGGTCATATTATCACAAAAATCTAACTAGTCAATATGGGCGAAAAATCCCCAGAATCTGTGTATTTTGGAGGCGATGAAGACACCATGGACGATGATGATGAGAGCATTTCACCTGCTGAGGATATAGCAAAATGTGTAAAAATTGAGCAAGAGGAAAACATTTCCGCTTATATAGAGAAAAGAGAGATGTTGCGGGATATTGACGATTTTCCCTGTAGCAGTGATCTCATGGAAAATGTGACCTCAAACTATATCATAGCTAAGCAGATATTGGGTAACTTGCCATGGCAGGAAAAAATGATCTGTCAAAAGGTGTGTACAACTTGGGAGTCAGCCATACTCTCTTTGAATAAAGAGCAAATTAACCCTGTGGACTTTGTGCTCCAAGTGTCCAACACTTCTGGGAAAGATGAATGTGTGCTTGTGCAATCTGGAACCTTCTATACAAAGCCCTTAGTGGTGATGTCCTTTGTAAACTCAGCAGGCTTTAATATAGGCTGCAAATGTGAAGCGATGAGCCCATGTCCATGTCAGGATCGTTGTGAAAAGGAACATAGCTGTAAGTCTATATTCTATACTATATTAGTTGAAGTTTGATCATGATAATGTTAGCAGTAGGGCATGTTAAGAAACTCAAGTTTTTTTCTAATTAACTAAGTGCTGTTAGCCCTACTGGCTTTTACAACATCATCAATGTTTATTCGGGAGCAACATGCTCAGCTAGACAGAGGGCCTTGCAGGGATGAAGTTACATTGAGGACATGCTAAGAAGCATGAAGAGGCACACTGTGGGGACAACAATCCAGCCCAAGGGTACCATGTTGAATCCCAGAGTTGCAAGGCCTATATGAAAGACCGTGATTGGAAATATGTGGTGACCAACTTAGCCCTCAGTCCACAGCTGTGGCTGACTTTGAATAGGATCAAGATCTGTTTGAAGTCAGTTATGGGCATCATAGGCTACAAAGATCATTTGATACCAAAGAACTATATGCAAATTTGTTACATTTGTTTTCAAAAAAATAAATATTTACAATACAAAATCTAACCAAACTAAGCCATATGGGGTCTATATTAACATTAATAATATGTATTTATTAATCTTAATACATGGTAGGAGAAGAGTAGATGTTGATGACAATTTTAATGAACATGATTGTCATAGTGATTGTGCGTATCTCCATAGTTCAATACCATACATCCTAAAGTGAATCCATCTTCTCAGAGGGAGACAATAACTGAACACTACTCAATATAAATGTACCATATATTTATTTAAAGTATCATTGGTTCTTAATAATTTATAGTTAAAGCTTTTAATTGTTACTGTGGCTTTTATACAATATCCTACAATGGGTTTGTGGTGTATGAGGATCATAATTATTATTTGTTCAGAAAAAAATAATTGTAGCTAATACTGTCAAACTAAGTGGTTTGATAACAATTCTTGTGTATTTTTTTGTTTGTAACATTTTTTCTTATGTTATTATGAAGCACATACACATGTTATACAGCACAGGCTACACCTGAAGACACAGATAGTTCACCTTGATTTCTGTTTGCAATTTTATTTTTAATGATTGTTATTTTCCAATTGTGTAGTACTAATATTGTTCATTTTTTGTTTGTTTCCAGTGATAGACTATGTGCACATGAAAGCTAGTGCCCCATTCAATCTGATGCTTACTGTAAAAGCCAACTACATTACCTATTTGCCCTTGCCAAGTTCTATATCATATGAGCACTCGGTCACCTATCTCAGGAATAATCCATTAATTGGAGGTATATTAATTCCCAATATCCCCGGAGTTGAATACCATACAATTAACATACGGACTGATTCACAGTCCATTAAAGAAGACTTCTTTGAAGTGGTTGAAGGACTTTCAGAAGGAAAAATCTTTAAAGGCATACTTGCTTATATTACAGACAAGTATCTTTTGCATTCAGTTGAAGACATTGTATTCTTAAATTACTTTAAGGATATACAACCAGATATACCATATGCCTTTGGAGGTTGTATTATAGAAGATACCATGACTGAGCAGAGTGATATAGAAAATGTGATTGATGGAATCAATAATGAAACCAATGACTTTGTTAGTGAAAACTTATTATCCATAGGAATATTTACTCTTGAAAAAAAATCAAAAAATGAAAACAATTTTGATATGTACTCGCTTGTCATAGATTCCTCTGATTGGTCAAAACCTAAGATTCAGCACTCCATTAATGAGTTCTCAAAGCAAGTACCAAGATTTGAACACAGTATTGCCATAAAGTTGTCCTGTGTGGGTCGTGATCAGAAGCACAAAATGGAACAGGACTGTTTCCGGGCTGTGTTCCCAAATACCAGAATAGTCGGATGTTATGGCAACGGAGAATTGGGCCTCAACCATCCTACTAAACCAGTATCTCAGCCTGTGCTATCAAATACAGTTAAGCGTCACCGGCGTGACCCTGGGCCCCAGTTTGGAATAATGTATTCCTATTCCACTGTATTCGTTTATATGGGGTGGGGTAAAATTTTATCCCCTAAAGGGCCAGGTTAAATGTAACCTAATGGGTTAGTGAGATATACAAATTATATGTTTAATAATAATTATTATTAGAATTTATTTATGCTTTGAGTGTCTAATAAAGTTCAACATTGAATTAGTAACCATTATAAAATGTGCCTTTTGTGTTCAACAAAATAAAATTTGATCTGTTTACTGGAATCTAGAATTGGTGGTAGTGAATATGTGAATAGGAAAGCTAACAAAGAACTTGTCATAGGAATGAAGAAATAATTAAACCGACAGGCTATAGTGTTACCTTTTTGTCTGGGATTGTTTCTTAGTTATATATTACTAGGCAGTGAATTCAAATCCTATATTGAATTTTACCATCATTATTATTTCTCAAATTGCATAAAGGTTTCTCCTAAAAGAATTTCATTGTATGGTTAATTCCAGTTAACAGACCAGAAATATAAAAGTTTCTTTTGAGTTTTATGACACACAAAACCTGTATGGTTTTCAGTAAATATAAAATTAATGTTCAATTCAAACATACCTTGTTAAATTGTACTTCAGAATTTAAAAAAAAGATTTGAAATAGAGTTTCACTTTCTGCTTGTAGAGGGTTTTATAAATGTGGTGTAGATTTTTTTGCTGTAATTAATCCCAACTGTGCATTTAATCAACTAGAATAATAAGTAAGATAGAACCATGATATATTTTATCTCTATTTACTATAGAACTATTATATAATTTTACCTATGTAAGTAACAATGGTAGCATAATATTCCTCGATTATAATAGATTTCATGTCTACTGCTGAATATTAATCTTTTAAAACTCACTTTACAAATCTTTAAAAAAAAAACACATTTTCATTTAATTTCAAAGAATGAACAAACATTTGTTGTAAGTCACTTTTTAACAAGGTTTTAAGAAAAATGTTCTTTCTATCATATATGGTAAAAAGACTAATTTAAGTAGAATTACAATGTAGATTTATAAGAATATTTTATCCGTGGTCACTTATCTAAACATGCTAATGTGAAAATGGTAATTTTCAAATCAGTCATAGTATAAGAATCCGAAACAAAAACATGTAGATGAATTTCAGCAGATTCTCATAATGTTCACCAAATTTTAGTGCATAGTTGATAATTAAGCCGTAATTGTGATTATTAAAAAGTCACATTAACTGACATATTTAAAGAGAATGGCCTAAATTTTAGTAACATTTAAATCATGAATAAAATTTGTTTTATTATTATTATTTATATGTGTGCAATATTGGGCATAAACGTATTCATGAATGATAACAAGACTCTTGATATTATTAAAATTATCATTTGATTATGTTCTTTAATTTTTCCACAAAATTGAAGTAATTGCTAATAGGAAAAACTCAATATTCGGTGGAAGGATATGTGTTCGATAGATGGCAATAGGCTCGCCTTATATCGCATGAGCACTAGACATAATTGATAAAACGTAGGTGATGCTCACCTCTACCGACACCTTCAGGTAAATTCAGGCGTGAATTGCTTTTATAAACTAAATAAGTATACTTTTCTGTGGTCAAATTTTGTAAAACCTGTCATTGTTTCATAGCAAATTCGGAGGTAAAATAGAGAGTCGAATGAGAGATATGGTTGCACTATTTCATAGCATATTGTAGGCCTCTTGATGTCAGCAGTAGATACTTCCGTATGTCAAAGCTACGTGTAATGGTTGTAATTATATTATTATAGTCGTTTAATGGTTGTTGTTCAGCTTGTGATAGCGTAGGTACACCCGAGATATTGATGTGAATAGATATATTGTATACGTTTTTATCTTCATTATAAAATAACTAATAGTGAACAGATACTACATCCTACGACGGGTGCACTGTAATAGTCGAAATACTGCAACTTCACAGCAATAAATTATACTACCTATTCAGGGCAACATGAAACATTGTTCCACTCGTAACGCACCGCTACTCTTAACTAGCTCATTTTAGATTCGACTTTTACTTCCTTCCTGTTTATCTATCTTACAATACATATTTAAATTAAAAACATTGTAAGCAAGAGCCAAATAAATATATAGATGTAAATGCTAAATATATTGTGGTCTCATTTTTATTGTGTTAATATGTATTTACCCGGTGACCAAATTTTGCCCGGCTTTTTTATTTTGATGCTCAAATTCTACGACACGTAACGCTATCTGGTAGCGAGTAGTAGAGAAATCAATAGCAATTATGCTAGTACTTCAGAGATTCAAGAGATGGCGTTAATAGTTTTTTATAATTGTTTGCGCGGTAAATAGAGTTTTTTCAGGAATTACATCTATTTAGATAAGGAGCAAAACTTTATCTAAATATAAAATTAGAATTCGTTAGACTCGTTTTCGAGATTCTTGAAATATATATAGGAATATAAGAATTACTCATGTACGATGTTAATGTTTTTTTTTGTGGACTTATTCACTTCTTCGACAGTTACACATTGTGCAGTAGTGGCAAGTCATAATAGACAGCTATCAATATTTATATTTAAAAAATATGACATTAAAGTAATAAACGGATTATTAAATGACTCAATTGATTTTATTTATTTTTATATACCTACCTAAATCTGCGTAATGAAAAGGTTTATCTTATAAACAAGCTTATATTATATTATACATTTAAGAAATGTTGTCATAGTTGGTTTTATCACTCTTGACTTTAAAAACTACACCAAAAATAACTCCTTCATATATTACTTCATTCATATATCAAGTTTTCATCGCTGCCGTCAGGTTGCTTAATTATATTCATAATGCAACTTTAGCTGCTGGTAATGCAGTCAGTGTGTGTTTCATAGTCAGTCATTTTAATTTGTTCGCGATGCAGGGATCGATCAACATTGGAGCCATCTGTCGACGGAATGGATTTTTTAAAATAAAACTTAAGAGTAACGAACGGATATGTACCTCACCTGATTACACATCACAGTGTGTTCCGGCTGCCATACCCATCTAGCTGAAATACAACTCATAAGAGCCATTTTAATAGCAGAAATAGGAGTGGTTG
>DWIE01000310.1:0-16656 GCA_018248235.1 Choaspes benjaminii
ATCAACATACTGTGCCTCATAGTAATGATTATAAATAAATAAATAAGGTTCACTGATCACTATTTCATGAAAAGTTTTTTTTATTTTATAAAGTAGCGCATAGATTTACAGTCTATCTGTTTGAAATGGCTACTATACTACTACTATCCTAAAGAAATTAAAGCCGATTTTGGCTGTATGTTAGATTTATTAATTTATACGTTGTCAATTAATGGATTTAAAAAAAAATTAAAAAAATTAGTCCATGTCATATATGACGAAGGCTACAGCTGCAACGTTCCTGGGGATGAATATCGAACAACTTTCCTGCATATTCCGTGACACATGTCTGTTGGAACACATTTAGCCAAACATCCCTAAATGGGTCTTTGCTAATACTATCTCACTTATCCAGCGTATGTAAAACAGTTGGTATGTTCTTATTCGTACTTTGGCTAACAGCTGTGGCTGGTGTCATAATATCTCGAGCATTAGCATTAGCCAACATAACGATAATACTTGGAGTAGTTCTGTTGCCAAATGTATACGTTAAATAATATTTCGCTTTGTATCCGACCACGAGTATATATAATACATAATACATACAAAATCGACTCGCGTTGCAACAGCATGTTTGAAAATGCGACAACTCAATTTGAAGGACATAATTATAACAATGGTGGTAACAAATTTTCTTAAAAGAAGAAGACTAAATAAAGCCGTAAGCATAGGCATATGTCAGTTACACACATACGCAGAGACATACACGCACATGTATGTGTATACGTGTACATACACAACACATTTGTTGGTATAGGAAATTGTGGGGGATCAAGTGCCGTTACTTCGCATATTGAGAAATCTGAAGATACAATAGATCTACAGATATCACAATACAACAAAATACCCGCCAGGACCGAGTCTATTTCGAGGATTCCGTATAACAACGTTGTAATAACCTGCGTGGCGCAGACGGTGATGGGCTGGCTTGCAAAACGTGAGGTTGCGAGTTCGATACCCGCGGCGAGACAAATATTTTTAATTTGTTTCGTGTCTAGAAAAACCTTATGGGTGGTAGTACCCTCCACCTATTTGGATCGTGAAACAGTAGTGTTCGCACTACTTGTGTTCCGATGTAAGGGTGTGATAGTCAGCCTACGCAGACCACAAGGCGATCGATCTAAGCCCTCAGAAGTAGCACTGCATCTGTGATTACAAATGTCATGGGCTGCAGCAGCTACTTACCATTGTTTTACTTTAGAGTACGTGTTATAATAATATCAAGACTGCTTCTTGCATTCTAGGATGGATTTAGGAATTTTTAAGCAGAGTTACATAAAAAGCCTAAATTTTACATTTTTATTATTCGCCATAGGAATGTATTTTCCGTAACAGAATTTAAATAATAAGAAAGAAACATAGACAATAGACGTTATAGGGTTATAAAGAAGGATTCTGAGCGGAATCCTAAACATGACGAAAATCTTCCAGCAATTTCCTATAACAAGGGCGAACGCCGGGGATCAACGGGATCGTATTCTCGATGAGTAACTTGCGTCAACTTGTTGGGAAGTTCCACCGAAGTGACTTAAAATTTAACACGATTTCATGTTCGCTAAGACGCTTCTCTAGTGTTTGGAATATTTATTCATTCAGCCGCACAAACTTTGGATTATTTGTGTCAATCTCTATTTATCGATGCATCTACTCTAAAACAAATGGGTTGGATTGTCTGTCAGAATATTTGATTTGAATAAGCTAATAACATATTAATAATGCAGCGATACAGCTTATATCTTGGACTGTGTTTACCAAGCAGGGAGTCCCCACAGCAGCTCGATTACATTGTTTCTGGTAGTAAGCTTTGTTAACAAGTTAGTGGTCAAAGTTTCGGTGGATACAGAGTTGGTGTGGTAAATAAATGGACTAGAACGTATAACCGGGTATACATATGCATGAGAGCGAACGGTGTTCGAACTTACAGGTGTCCGAACTTGTAGGTGGTCGATCTAGTCCGTCATGTCGAACGGAATTGATCGATGTTCATCATAGACGATAGTACGACGTATAGATAGTACGACCTGTAGTAATGGATGATAGAAGATTGGTGATGGACTTTCGTATTAAACTGGATAGGTACTACCGTCACACCTGACTGTGCGAACGGTATACTTGTGTGGCAATTGTGTGCGTGTTTTATAATGATTGTGGTAGCTTATACATTAACGCGCGGATCGCCCATGGCTTTGTCCATGTCATATCTTTCATCCCACTTTTCACCACTTTAGGAGTTGAACTTCCAAAACCCCATTCCTTAGTGCTCGCCTACTGTCTAAAAGGAATCAGCATGCAAATTTTCACAGTCCTATCCCCAGTAGTTGGTCCTGTGCGTTTATATGTCAGTCAGTCAGTCAGTTATCCTATTATATATTATGGATAGGTGGTAGATCATGAATATGTTCGACTGGGTCGGTAACACCGTCACACCTATTTGTGCCCTGAAACAGTAGTGTTCTCACTACTTGTGTTTCGTTGTAAGGCTGTGATAGCCAGCGTACGCAGAACACGAGGCGTACTACATATATACATACTATACATGTATATATACAATACAAATTAAACATAATACAAATGTATGTATGTATGTACCGTAACATATTAGTTGCCGGTTGAATTTCAAGCAATATATATATATATATATATATTTTATGGAGAGTACACGTCACACTTAGCTACGAGTATACCGTGTCACATTAGTATTCGTACAACTGTGTTTCGGTGTATGTGTGAGATGCCCAATATATCCAGGTCACGGGGCTGTCGATCATTATACTCATGAGTAGCACCGCTGGTAGATGGCTCCAGAAGCCTCTTATAATTATAAGTTCGTGTATTACTCCATAACATAAAAATACTCTTAAGAAATAATTGCACCAAACTTAAATTTTATATTACGTATTCTATGTATATGAATGCTCATATGTATATGAAGAAACATATTTTCAAGATTTTAATTATCTTACTCTACGTTTTAATCAAAGATCGAAAGCCTCGTGTTATATGCCAGCTATTATACCCTTACATCAAAACACAAGTAATGCGAACACTATAGTTACACCATAGTTAGACCAGCTCATCACCGTCTGCGCCACGAAGGTCGTCAATATTGACTACACATGAAATATAAAGTTACTTTACTAATGTTGAGCTATAGAAAAATGTTGCACTGTGCATGTTTTCTTTTTACTCGTACAAAGCCGTGGGCATAATTAAATTTAGTTTACTCATGAATAAAAACCCAATAAACCTTCCCATTATATATTGTGTGGTTGTACGGAACCTTTGGTGAATGAGGGTTCGCACTTGTCCGGTTTTTCCATTCACCCCAAGGCAATATTTTATCTATTCGATGCGGCCGTCGGGAATACGAAATGCAATTGACCTACAAAATGGCTACAATGGTTGCAGTCACAATCCCCTTGGATTGGGTGGAGTTATGACTTGTCTATGTGAGCACATAATTCTATGGTAATTCATGTTAGAAAGTAGGTCATAGTATATTTTTTGCGTTTTCAACACTGCAACGTTAGCCTTTTTTTATGAAAACTAGAGTAGCAAACGGGCATGGTGTTCATCTGATGTTAAATGACTTCTACAGCCCATGACAACCGTAACCGGATCAACACAGACCTATCAATCTGCTCGAAGTCGATCACAAGTGTGTTGCTACTCTTGAGGGCTAAGTTGGTCGTCTCATTTATCGTATGCGTGCTGGCTGCCACACCCTTCAAGCTGGAACACATAAGATAAGAGCTATTTCACAGCAGAAATAGGTGTGTTGGAGGTACTCACCCGGGCGAATTTGGATATATTGTACCACCGATATATAATACTGAATGAACGCGCAGGAGTTGCTTCAGAAGTAAGCATATGCAGAAATACACGTACAATCTTTGTCTTTATTTACTTAAGAACAATGTGTTAGCAACAACTGGGGCGTCTTGCCGTTTCTACACTTTCATAAGTCCTTTTTATAATGCATTTCTCACGACTCTTTCAACTAGCTTAACCGTAGGATTCATACAGTGCTTAGGTTGCGTTAATGCTAAGACGATGTTGTAATTCATAAGATGTTGTTTCTTTAGATCCCTTGTGACACAGACAGACAGTTTCCTAGTCTATTCTTCATAATGTTTTTGTAACTATATACGACTATATTTGTATAATATACGACTGATTTCTTTTTACTATAGAGGTATAATGTTATTTGGTTTTCATATTTTCGGAATATTTCTTTGTAAGAAGATTATTTATGTGATAGTGGTACACATATACAATAATTAATTAAATTATTATTAAAGCATGTGTTTGTACATAATAAAATTTAAGTTATATTGTAAGCAATCAATAATTAATTTAGTTGTGACATGGAAGAGTCTAGGCCCCATAATGCAGGGTCCTAGTTTAGGGTCCACATAATCAAATAAATGTTGTGTTGTTAAATCTATACATTAATAAAAATAAATTTACATTCACTTATTACTACAATGCTAGTGATACAGTGTTAGCAGTGTGCTGGGTTTTATTGAGTAGTGTACTAACCAAGCTCAAATTATTAAATTAAGCTTGGTTAGTACACTTGTCAATAAAACCCAGCACACTGCTAACATTGTATCAATAGCAAATATTGGTGCCGTCCCCATTTCGATTCGTGATTGCATTTATGCAAATACTGCCTTGTTTACTGCCGCATTCACTGCAGGTCCATGGTCATTTTGTGTGTTTAATTTTGCATAAAATATTTTAAAACAAATTTACTCGATTGTAGCAATTTCCTGTGTTTGCGCAATACTAGTATTTCTCGTAAAATATGCTTTTCGTTTCTTTTTTTGTTGTCTAATTATTACAATTTAACATTTAGTTTATTTAAATTTAGGGGCTAAATATATATTTTGTTATATATTTTGTTTAAGCTATGTTAATATAATAAAGCGGGAGAGTTTGTTTGTTTAAACGCGCTAATTTCTGGAAGTACCTGTTGGATTCGATAAAATATTTTTGTATATGTAGTAGCATGATTCATGAGGAATATTATAGGCTATATAGCATTGCACTACACCTCCCGGCTGACCTTGAATAATGATTTTGGTTAAGTAAGTGGGAACCATCGAAGGTTTTATTTGTAACATTTTAAAAATAATACCTAATACAATTGAATTAAACTAAAACCTAACAACTAAAAGTAACAATAAAAGCCCTACAAAATTACATAAAAATTTAAAATAAAAACAAAAGGTCAGGTCCTCGCGGTGCTGTACCCAACATCCTGGCTGCGTTTCCTCGCAGCTTGATGTTAATCCTTTGAGCGAGGAAACTGCCAGCTCTTGGGTCACCCGTGGACTCTTTCAATTTTTTTTTAATGAACGGACGTTGGGTCTCCACGGCCCAAGAAACATCTATACTTTTATACTATACTTACTTATAAAGCTGACGAGTTGTTTGTTTTACTTTGCGTGTACTCGTATGTCTATGTAAAGCGTATGCGAATCTAGTTAACATGACACAGCTAATTAACATGCATTTGTATACTTGTAAGCCCTTTTTAAATAAATGAAAATATAGAGCAAAAATTACACGCCTAGCGATTTATCTCAATCGTCCGACTATACATTTGAATCGCCCAGTTAAAACTGAATGCGTGTAACACGTCTCATTGGAGAAAGACATCTTGATCCTCAATTAAAACGGAGTGAGTAACACCGAGGAAAGTATCATCCATCACGTTTTGATTACAAATTGTAGGCATCAGAAGATTAGCTCGTGATATATTACAACTTTCTCAGGTGTCTTGATAGATGTGTTTGGTAGATTTAGGATATCCGGTTCTGAAGCAATTTAGACATATGAGTGACTCTGCGTCGTTAGCGGTGACCGCATATGTTTGGTCGTCATCTTGCGGTTGTTTATAATGCGGGGTTGGTAGTACCAATTGACAAGACAGTCCGTTGAAGGACCATTTCACGTAGTAGACAGCATGGGAAACGATAGATACAGAGTTCAGATATGAGAGGCGTTGTAAGAATATCTTAACAATACGAAGGAATAGCATGTGTGGAAAACAGGAAGCCATGGATACGTATTTCCGACATAGGTAAATGTTGAACCACTATCAGGATGGATCAGGGATGTTGTCGGTTATGATGTTACTATACCGATTTAAAATGACTAATAGAATGCTTGTTGTACTTATATCGAATATGATTTTTGTATAATAATAATAAAGCTTTATTATATATTTTTGTATAAACTCATTATTAATAATAAGTCAGTAATGAATAATAGTCCAAAGAAGGTTCCGTTATCCGTTTATCATTTGTCCACTTTTTTGTTTAAACATTCCTTGCACTTAAAATATTATTTAACAAAAATATAACTAAATCAGTCCGGCTGTTCTCAATTTTTACGATTTATTTATATTTATATAGATATCTCGTTCAATATATAATGTAGATTCGAATTACCAGTGGCAACCCTTAAATATTTCCCAACACACTTCATTCCATGACAGATTCGAACTCCGTATTTGGCGGTGGTTAAATTCGTGATTGCTCGCTTATTAGGATGGTCAGCGGTCAGCATGGAACGGCACGTAGACCGCATTTTTTCCTTCTAACGTCCAAGCTCGCCTTAAATTGGGTACATTTGGGCAAGTTTTTGCAAGAAAACATATCCGTTTTGCAGTAAGAATTTGTGGCAACGATTAAGATGAAGTTTGGCTAGCGTTAAACGATCTTGGAATAATTAGGCTTCGTTTTAATTAACTGTATCTTTCCTCGAATACATTGCCAGTAAATAAAATGGTGATAACGTAGCTAATTACATGGAGCCTAAATACCCATTTATAACTAGCGAAACCTAGATGATCTTCACCTATGCCTACACTTTAGGGTAAATACAGGCGTAAGCAATTCTTTTTGTATGTTATCGTTATATATACAGGTAATCGTATAAATCTCGATTTCGATTCTCCTTACGCGATGAATGTTTCTCCTCTTAGCGCACTCTCATGTGCTCTTATGCCACAATTAATCGTTAATATACATTTGGCTTTTTGTTAACATACATTTTTCTTTTATCTCCAGGAAGAGCTGGACCTGACAGCAGTGAACAAGGCGGCGATGATGGAGCTGCCGGCAGCGAAAAAGTGGCAGATCTACTGTAGCAGACGACCGCCTCCGGGCCAGGCGCCGGCGCTCGCCACCGCGCCGCAAGTTGAGGAATACATCAAAGCGCTTAACGAAATCGCTGATGTCAGTATCTCTGCTTTTTCTTCCATTTTTGGTATCTCTAATGTGACTCTCAACGTCTTTGTGAAATGGATGGAATTTTTATATCGTCACTCTTTTTGACAATTACGAAAAAGTATACAGTTTTCATTGGCTGATATTGGAGACTGCATTATTTAATTATAAAAATCGGTAAGCTGAACTGGCAATGGCCAGGCAATATCGTTCGCCGGATCGATAATCGCTGGGGATGAAACGTGAGGTCGGGGGTTCGATTACCGCGGTGAGACGAATATTTTAATTTGTTTCATGTCTGGAATATACTGCATGCCCGTGTACTATTCATAACATAAAAAACATATAGTTTTTGTCTTGCCTTGTCTTACTTTTGAGATATCTTATTCATAGTTCTAGTTCCGAACCTTTTTTCTTTTTTGGTCCTTCGTTAGAACTGTATTCGTCTATTTGTATTTCCAGGCTTTCGCTTCATCAGAAGGCGTCACGCCAGTGGAGGCGTGCGCGCTGGTGGACGGGCTGAAGACCGCATTGCGGACGAGGGCGCACAGCTTCGTGATCAGGTTCATCAAGCACGGCGGCCTCGCTGCCTTGTTGGAGGCGTTGCAGCGAGCGCCGAGAGATGACGCGGTCACCAGGCACAATCTCATTGCGGGGATCAAAGCGCTTATGAACAACTCCACTGGTCGTGCACACGTATTAGCGCACCCCACTAGCATAGATCTGATCGCTCAGTCTCTGGACACTGAGAACGTTAAGACGAAGGTGGCTGCGTTGGAAATCCTTGGTGCTGTTTGTCTCGTACCAGGCGGACATAAAAAGGTGCTAGAAGCGATGATCCACTACCAGAAGTACGCGGGCGAGCGCGCTCGCTTCCAGGGCATAGTGAACGAGCTGGACCGGAGCACGGGCGCGTATAGAGACGACCTGGGACTAAAGACGGCCATCATGTCGTTCGTGAACGCAGTGCTCAACTACGGGCCTGGAGAGGACAGCTTGGAGTTCAGGTTGCACCTGCGGTACGAGCTGCTGATGCTGGGGATACAGCCAGTGATCGAGAAACTCCGCAAGTACGAGAACGAAACTCTAGACCGCCACATCGAGTTCTTCGAGATGGTCCGCGGGGAGGACGAGCGCGAGCTGGCGCGGCGGTTCGACAAGCAGCACGTGGACGGCAAGAGCGCCGCCGGCATGTTCGAGCTGCTGCGCCGCAAGCTCAGCCACACCGCCGCCTACCCGCACCTGCTGTCGCTGCTGCAGCACTTGCTGCTGCTGCCGCTGGAGTACAGCCCGCACGCCCAGCATTGGCTGTTACTGGACCGAGTGACGCAGCAGATAGTGCTGCAGCGGCCCGCGCGTGCGGCGTCCGACCGGGCGTCCGACAGAGCGTCCGACAGAGTGTCCGACAGAGCGTCCGACAGAGCGTCCGACAGAGCATCCGACCGCGGCTCCGAGCGCGATCCGCGCGAACACGACGACACCTCCGAACATGGGAAGGTTTACGACCCAGACGTGGCTCCACTAGAAATAAACGTAGGCGAAATAGTCCATCTTCTAGCGAAAGAAGAGGAGTTGGTAGCCGCCAGAACGAAAGCCGAGAATCTGGAGAAAGAAAATGTCGACCTGGCCACCGAACTAGCTAAGAAGGAAAAGCAAGTGGACCAGCACGCGCAGGAGAGGGAGGAACTGGGCGGGGTGGTCTCGCGGCTGCAGGAGCGGCTCGAGAGGGAAACCGCCGCGCACATGGAGTGCACGGAGCGAGCGCGCTCGGCTGCCTGCCGGGCGCACCAGCTGGAGCAGCAGGTATGGCGCGAAGGTTGCCCAACACGCAAAACAGTTGGTTTGTTGGTCCATCTTCGGTTGTAAAAGCGACTGCCAACGGAGGGCACGGAACGAGCTTGACCTGATGCCTGCCGGGTTCACCAGTTGGAGCAGCAGGTGTGTGGCGAATATAGCTGAACTTGGTCGAAGATAGCCGAACACGTCCAAAATTGGTTGGTGGGTTGGTTCCAAAAGCGACTGGCAACGGACATGTTGAACACACGGTGTCTTAAGTAGCGAGTTCGTGGTGACATATTTCGTTTGGATTAGTTAGAACAGGTGTGGGATGATGATGAACTTGTCCTAAAAGGCCCAAACGTGGTGTATAACACAATGTAGTTCTATGCAGTCGCATGCCGCTCCCACCAGCTCTAGAAGGAGTGTGCTAAGTTCTCCAGCAATGTTCAAACTGGACCAAAATGTCAAATACGGTTATATCAATGAAAGAAGTACTTGCCAATATAAATAGGTATATGATAATGATGGTGTTCTCCAAAAAAATCATATCATGCGGGCTGTATGTATGTATTTACATTGTTTTAATTGGTGTTGGATTAACAACCAGTTTTCAGCTTTGCATTAAAAATAAGGTATCACAGAGGAGTATATTGTTTTACTGATCATTATGTGTAAAAGAATATTATTGATAAAGTTGATTGTAAATGGAATAATATAATTACTTATAATAAGGTCATAAAAGTTGGATCAATATTCGCAGTTGAACCAGGAGCGAGCCGAGAGGGTGAGGTTTGAGAAACTAGTCAGCGAGGGCAGCATACCCGATGACGCGAAGGTGAGCAACCTTAAGAGCGCAGTGATCGAGACGTGCAGCATCCCGCCGCCGCCGCCGCCGCCCGCGCCCGCCCCCGCCCCGCGCGCGCCCGCCCCCCCGCCCGCGCCGCTGGCCCCGCTGGCGCACGCCCCGCGCCCCAAGAAGAACGTCCCGCGCCCCGGCAACCCGCTCAAGAGCTTCAACTGGACCAAGCTGCCCGACGCCAAGCTGCACGGCACCATCTGGCAGGAGCTGGACGACACCAAGCTGTACAACGCGATGGATCTCCACAGCATTGACAAGATGTTCTGCGCGTACCAGAAGAACGGCGTTCAGAACGAGGGTTCAGTAGAGGACCTAAGGCAGTTGGGCTCGAAGCCGCGCACGAAGATACTGTCCGTCATCGACGGCCGCCGCGCGCAGAACTGCACCATTTTGCTCTCGAAACTAAAGATGAGCGATGAAGAAATTTGCAGAGCGATCCTGCGGATGGACAGCGGCGAGCAGCTGCCGATCGACATGGTGGAGCAGCTGCTGAAGTTCACGCCCAGTGCGGAGGAGGCGGCGCTGCTGGAGGAGCACCAGGACGAGCTGGACAGCATGGCGCGGGCCGACCGCTTCCTCTACGAGATCTCCAAAATCCCTCACTACTCGCAACGCGTACGGACGCTGCTGTTCAAGAAGAAGTTCGCGGGTGCGGCTGCGGAAGCGTCAGCGCGCGCGTCCGTAGTTTTGCGTGCCGCACGCGATATGACACGTTCACGTCGGTTGCGAGCGCTTCTAGAAATCGTCCTCGCACTTGGCAACTACATGAACCGTGGAGCGCGAGGGAACGCATCTGGCTTCAGACTATCGTCGCTGAACAAGCTGGCGGATACGAAGTCGAGTGTGACGCGTAACACTACGCTACTGCACTACCTAGTCGAGATGCTCGAGACACAGTTCAAGGACGTGCTGCTGCTGGAGGAGGACGTGCCGCACGTGCGCGCGGCCGCCAAGGTGTGCGTGGAGCAGCTGGAGCGCGACGTGGGCGCGCTGCGGGGCGGGCTGCGCGAGGTGGCGCGCGAGCTGGAGTACCACGCGGCCGCGCCCTCCTCCGCGCCGCACGACGCCTTCGCGCCCGTCATGCGCGACTTCCACGCGCACGCCGTCTGCTCCTTCACGCAGCTCGAGGACCTCTTCCAGGACATGAAGAGCCGGCTGGAGGCGTGCGCGCACGCGTTTGGCGAGGAGGCGAGCGCGTCCCCGGAGCAGCTGTTCGGCGCGCTGGACGCGTTCCTGGCGCAGCTGGCCGAGGCGCGCGCCGAGTGCGACGCCGCGCGCCGCCGCCGCGGGGAGGAGGAGCGCCGCTCGCGCCACGAGCAGGAGGTCACTGCCGCAACATGCTCATTCTGACTACCACCACACCACACCTTCCTACTCTAAAGTATTCATAATTATCAATTCATTAATCTTGAGCACCACCACACCACACATTCGTTGTTATCAATTCATTAACCCTGAGTACCACCACAACACACATTCCTACTCTAACATATTCATTATTATCAATTCATTCATTCTGACTACCACCACCACGCCTATTTCTGCTGTGAAATAACTTTTACAGGTTGTGCTTCAGCTTGAAGGGTGTGCCCGCCGGCAAACACAGGACACATAAGGCGACCATCTTAGGCCTCAGGAGTAGCGACGCACTTGTAACCAATTTCGTCCAGAATGATCTGGTGAACTGCATTCCCGTTTGCTACTTAAATATTCATTAAAAATATTTATCAACTATTTCTAGTACTTTTTGACCGTCAATTTATACGTATCAAACAGCTATTTATGGTACTTTAGTACGAGTACAAGCGACATCATAGCAACTGCAAGGAGTGAATTGAAGTGTTCTGCATCACAATGCTAGAAGACATTGCTATACTATCAGGTGGACTGCAAGCCCCTGCATTCATAATTATTTCTCGTTCGGCTAGTAAACGAATGCCTCGCTGGAGCTAGTGGAAATGAGAATGTATGTAGTGTAATATTGCTGGGTGGCGAAGAAGCGAGTACATCTTCGGAACAGCTGGTTCCTGTTTTAATATGTCAAAACTCACACAAACTCGCTTTGAACGTCATGCATGGAATTGCAATATAATTAATAGTACCCATTTACTATTATTAAAAGCAGTACCTGACGTGTGACATAAAAAATCGTTTGTTTCCTTTACCTAATCAAATCAGAGTTTTGAGTAACTGACGATGCAGGCGTATGCCGTGTTTTGTTTTTATGAAAATGACAGCAGCAAACGGGCATGCAGTTCACCTGAGATTTAGTGATCACTGTAGCCCATGACAACAATAACCGACTCGATACAGAACCATAATTCTGTTCGAAGTTGGCCATGTGTTATGCCATAGTGAATAATGCCCCAGGTTTCACTAACAAACTCCAACATGTAATGTACTTTATTCGTTACAGCTCAAGAAGCGGACAATGGAACGCAAACAGGCGTCAAGCCTTCTGAGTTCTGTTGGCAAGTCCCTCGGGAAATCCAACGGCTCGGACTGCAACGGCCACGCGAACGGTGACACCTCCCGGGACGGCACGCTCACCAACGGGCAGAAGGGAGAGTTCGACGACCTCATATCCGCTCTCAGAACCGGAGACGTCTTCGGTGACGACGTGGCCAAGTTCAAGAGGTCGAGGAAGGCTTCCAAAGCCACCCACAAAGGCAGAGACTCGCCCCCGAGGGGGGTATGCAGGGAAGACTCCAGGGAGCGACAGAAGAATTGAACCAATCAGGAATTGATGATGGGATTTGTTAATTCCGTTCTGGGAACACTCTAGTGATGTTTTGTAGTCCGGTCGTAGGATACGGAGTGTAATCGAGTCACAAATGATAATGAGATTGATCGACTTTTGTTGATGTAGTTGTTATATGTAATTCGTGCCAATATTTAGTTTCTTTATGACGGCATCACCGATGTGCGCACTCGTATGAAGTGACCGGTGGGTATTCCTCAGAAGCTTGGGCGTGGGACGCGTTGTTGATAATGTAATGTAGATAATTTATAATTATAAATAATGATACGACAAGAAAGTGTGACGTATTGATTTGTTTTAATTCTATTTATTTTGATTTATTGCTTTCAATCATTTAATACAGAAACATTTGCTTAGTTTCAATTGAAGTTCTATTCAAGACTCAGTAATATGAAATTTCTGTGATTTAGTAACATAATTGAATAGTTAAAGTGTTACGGGGAGGCCCCAATGTAGATGTTTAATATGAAAGTTACGTTGTAAAGAAACTTAATATAAGCGAGACACGCGATTGGTGGAATAATTTCTTATTATTTTACGCGACAACGAATATTTCTGCTGAATTGTTGTATCATATTTGATTCAAAGTGTTCGATCGACTTTTAACACCAATTCGGTGCCTAATTTTCTATTTATTGTATTTAACTTGTGCAATAGCAAAGACTTTTTTTTTATTAAATTCTACATATATTAGGAAATGCAATGGTAGAAACTACACGAGGTAGGACGCAAATAAAATGTAACGTAAAAAGACCTAATAGAATCATTCAAATGAAAACATGATACGTAATATAATATGTGCATGTTATGTTCTATTTTTAAAAATATTAAAAAAAAAACAGTAATTAAAATGGGAATTGGACTTTTGTCAAAAAAATTGTTTGACTTTTGTTTGACTATTTGTCACTATTGTACAAGTGTAAACGTTTGTGAACGCAAATTATTGTAAAGTTTTTTGACCATTTTGGCTTTTGCTGTAACGACTGACAAGTCAAAGACTGTATGTTTCTCCATAGTTTAGTTTAAATGAAGAATAACGTTAGGCGTGATTCGAGTTGAACTGGTAGACCACCATACCTTTGCAATAGAGTTTTTGTATGACTTTTTTTTCGTAGAACTTGTACTATACACGTAGATATTCCAATCTTTACAACAATCTTCATAGTTACTGCGTTCAAACGATTTATAACCTTACGCACTTTTGAATAAGGATAATTTTACCTCCTTTGAATGCATTATCTATTAGAATAATTTCGAAATGTTCTAGTTGGTGTATTTAAAACTGGGAATAATATATGACATTTATTTTTCATTTTCAACTGATTGTTTAATGTACTTGTAATCATTGGTCTGAAGTAAGCATAATTTATATATATTTAATTTTTTTAAAATCTCGTATAGATGTGGCTAATATGATAATTAAATGCCACCAAGTTATAAACTTTTGTATCTTTATTTTCCGGAAAAACTATAACAAATATTAAAATAATTTGATTTATGCATGGAAACTAAAATACTACATATGTCCAGAATTCGAGTAGTTTTAAACCTAGTTAGTTAAAGACACCAAGCTGTGCCGTGAAACAGTAATGTTCGTACTACTTGTATTTCGGTATAAGGTTTATAAGCCAGCCTATGCAGGATATGAGGCTTCCATATTCGTCCTCAAGAGTAGCAGTTAAGATGTGACAGGCTGAAGTAGCCACTTACCATCAGGTAGTCTGCAAGCTCATGCCCTATGTCGTAACAAAAATGCTATAGATGTTGCTAAAACACTAATCAAAATATATGTCCATATTATTGTGTAGGTATCAGTAGAAAGGATTAGTATTATACGCCTAAGATGGGTTTTTGGTGGTTAAAGGATATATAAAGGTACAAAAGCAGTTGAAAATCAAAAATGAACGAGTTGGGGTATACAAACATATCGGCCTGACTCATAAGACCCTTATCCGTATTATAGATAAAGTATTAGAGTAGTGTCTCATATAATAAATCGGTGTTTAGTCGTTCACGTTTATTTTCTAGCACTGACTAACCGACTTATATTGTCGAAACCCCTGACACAATTTGTCAAAAATAAGGCCGGCCATATTGACTTGTATATTTTTTAGACCTGATTGCGGACGAAATCTAAAACTTTGTAACGTCAATACTTTTTTTATTATAAAATTTGTTGTACTATTATTTTGTGTAGTCTGTGAATTTGATTTTGTAAATTTGTTCTTCCCGAAGAAGAAACATTTTTTTTAGCTTTCTGTTTGTAGCTGGCCTTAGATGGAAAAGAATTTCTTTTTGTGAAAAATATGTGCTATATTCCAAATACAAAATAACAAGTTCTAAGTTCAAGTAGCAAGCAATGCAATTCTTATAAAATTTCAATTAAGTAATTTCCAGCAATTTCAATCAAGCAATACAATTTAAAAAAAAACAAATGCTACAATTTCAAATTATTATTTTCTTTGCAAGCAACATTTTAGACAATAAATTGCCACCAGGAATTTGATTAAATGTAAGTATATAACAATACTGCCACATAATCTTTAGTTTCTATACAGGAATAATAACTAAACCGATTGATTTTCATATAGAGAAATACTTTTCCTCAATTATCCATTACTGTACGTCTCTTTGTTCCTACCCTACACCTAATGAAAAGCTGTTAATATGCTTCCTCTAATAATATAGATGTCTGGAATTGAATCATATGTCGCTGTTATGTAAATGAAATAACTAGAGTAGGAATTGATTGTATTGTATTGTGTAGTTTGAGAGACTGCCTCGAAAAATTACTGCCTAAATTATTAAAATAAAAAAAAGTAGACAATTCGAAAAAAATACGCAGTGTCAATTTTGTTTTAATTGAAATTAATTTGAAATTATTTTCAGTTGAAATTGGGTTTATTATTATTTATTAAAACAATAATTACGTATATGTATACTTTAGTCGACAGTTTTAATGTGTTTTATAGAGACAATAATTATATATATTACTGTAATGGAATTTTCAGTTACAATTGTATGGTTTCATTAAAAACAAATTTAATAAAACAAGTCGCATGTTTTTTGAGGTATTTCAATGTATGTATTAACTATGTAACTGTTGCCTCTTACTTTAACTCTTCTGTTAAAATACAATATTGTTAACTAGGTTTTCCGTTACCATGGTTATGATTGGTTAATCATAATTACGCTATGTTTGTCTCTCAAACTATAATCTATACATAGTAACGTGCGTACGTACGTTTCTTTTGGATTTTTATAATAATGTTTTGTATTATCATTACGCCATACTTGAATTTTTGGATAAATTTACCACTCTTAGTAATATCCCCCTACTTTTATAGAGAACACCTAATTTATGTAACCTTGATAGATATACAAAGTGATTTTGTTTAGTCCTTAGATATATGTAAATATGATTTATTTTTAAATAACTGTTACCGCAAAGTGACGATGGAATTCGTTTAATAATTTATTCAAAATGCGTATCTATGAGAGTTTGTCACATGCAAATTTTATTGTTTTGTTCAGTATTGCTTAAGCGTATAGTATATTATTAAAATTGTCGTCATACCCTATAAATAGACTCTATTTAAAATAAAACTATGGAAATAATATATATATGTGTCTTATTTAAACACCACTTATTTTATCTTAGTCGTGAACTCAGTTTCTTAAAATACTTGGGTATTGATGATGATACGGTACGATATTACCATAAATACTCCCCCTCACAAATGTGTTTACCCGAAGGTACAGGTGATATCATCCACATCTCGCCAGTTATGATTAGGTCACATGTAATAGCCGATTGCCATTTCCCGGGTACATTCCCAAACACTAGGTCATCACTGAGATTTTTTTAGTCAGAAAAGCGAATAGTAATTTATTTGACCCAAGAAACGTACCTGGATACCTCCCCTGGGGCTCTAGACATCCACTTGTCTACATGATAATCGTTCGATCGATTAAAA